>NDGN011551635.1:0-12564 GCA_002564285.1 Tympanoctomys barrerae | reverse complement strand
CCGAACGAGGTATTGAACTCAGGCCCTTGCCCTTAGCCAGGGAAGCACTTATTCCACTAAGCCATCTCCCTAGCCCCAATCCAGAGTGTTTTGAATCTAGGAAAATTCCAGCAGGCTTTTCTTCAAGCAGAGCAAGTTTTGGTCCTGTGGCCGAAATTAACTGCCTGTTCATTTATCAACAATCGTTCCCCTTTTGTGACTTCCCACACACACGGTTTTCTGTCATTTCATTAAAGTCACTTAGTGGGAATTTTAGGGGGAGGATGCAGTTGTGATGGCGTCACTCAAAAGCTAGAAGCTTCCACACAAAGTTCAGTCCTGTGCATCAGCAGGACAGTTTACTACACGTTGCTATCAATCTAAAGAAATCACTACAGAACCAGGACTCTCATACTGTCAAAAAACAAACAAAAAAAACCCCTACTTAACAGGGGATCTTCCAGTACTGAGATAAGCAGCTATCTTTTTCTGAGACTGATTTTTATTGACCATGAAAAGCACAACATATTTTCTCAGCAAAGCAGCACATGAGCCAGGTCCAGTGGCGCACACCTGTAATCCCAGAACTCGGGAGGCTGAGGTAGAAGGATCACCATGAGTTTGAGGCCTGCCTCAGCTAGACTGTGAGTTCAAGCCCCGCCTATCTTAGAAAATAAAACACCACAGTGCACATGAGTAGACTGCATCCTTACTTACCACAGAACAAAAAGGCATCTACACTTGTCTCAGGATCACTTCTGTGCCATTTCCGCACCTCCCTTCCCATGGTCCCTACCTGTTGCGCACCTTAACCCTTCCCATCAGCCCCAGCTCCTTGCTCAATATGTGCTACAGTCTCCTTTGTATTTGTGGATGTATAAACAAAAGGGCACTAAAGGCCAACGCTGTATCCCACCCCAAACCAGGGACGTTTTAATTAAACTTAGCTGGAGAGCGTTTTCAGAGATTTCTGCACCTTAAATCATGCAGATTAATCTAAAAACCTCTTAAACTTTTAAAATACCAGTTACTAAATATCTCAACTGATAGTAAAGTGCAAAACATCCATTTATTTTCAACTAGTCCTAAATTATCTCCTTGAATTAATAGGGCATTTGAACTTTTTCTAATTTTTTTTACTTTTACTCCAAATGGCTTTTCCTAATAGACATCTGTTGATTTTGTAATGGCTTTATAATACTTTAACAGTAGGTGGTGCTATAAATATACAAAAAGTAAATTTATGTAGACCAATAGAAATGTCACAGCTTTATTTTGTGACTCATTACAACATAGAAATATGCCTTTAATACATCATATAAAGTTATTAACAATACAAATATTTTTGTTTTTTTTTTCTTTTAATGAAAACGATTTAACTTAGAAATCTATCATGAAACTTCTGTCTAGTTTTGCAATTCTCAGATATTCCAGTGCAAAAATAGATCCATTACAGGCAGCATAAAGTGCTTGGAATGAAGGGCTGATGATGAAGAAAAAGACAGAAGCAGCTCCATCCTAGGGAATAAGAAGGGAAAATAGCATACATAGTATTTATGGAAATACAGACGTTCTATAAAAAGGGATGCAACAACTTGAAAAGAATTAGAGCAGTCTTACTATAGTATCAGTTTATCACTAGTAAATAGGAACAAGAGTACAAATTAGTATCTCAGTATCAAAGTGGTTCACTGCTATATGACACATGGCTCTTAGGAAAAAAATTTACCTGATATATACAACCATGAGGAATCTCAAAGACAAATCCCTTTAGTCAATGATTACTATACAATGAATGAATAATGTGCAACGTTTAATAGTTACAACACATATGCATTCAGTACAGGTATCAAAATACAGTAGTCTGAGGTTTGCATGTTTTTTTTTAATAATGAATTGTGCTGGATATTTAAATAGTGAGGACTTGTTATTTTCTTTAGTATTTCTCATATTCACAGTTAATAAGTTTTCAAGGTGTCCAAAAGATACAAAAGCAGATGTCTTTGAACACTTCTTTTGAGAAGTTTTGAAACTCACAGTTACATTTCCACAGGGATTATAAAGAAATTTTGATTGAAGTTAGAGTTGGTACCATAATTAGGTTTACACAGGATCATTTTTAAAATTATTATTTGGACAGTCCTGAAAAGGTAACACAGTACTAATGAGGCCAATGTGTGATTGTAGATTGTTTCTAGTTTCAGACAAAAAAATTCTTTTTTCTAAAAAATAAAAAATCCTTTTAAGTTTACATAGAGATGTGTTTTATAGTTCACAGTACCTTCTGATTCTTTGAAATGTGGCCTGGAAGTTGGGCTAATTAAGGAGTTGCTCATGGATTTAATATAATGAAGAATTAGAACATGATTATAGTGAGAAGAGAAAACCAAAAGAAATTTGATTTTGAAAAATCAGAAATTATTCTTTGAATTTTGTATCTCAGAATGAGATGAAGTATAGTGAGTGAACTCATGCCAATAGTTGTTAGAAATATGCTTTATCATTTTAAAAAATAGACCTTAATTTCTAAAACAGTCATTTTAGTCACATAACAAAATTCTGTAAATTTACAGACAATTTTGGAATACATTTGGAGTATTATATATTTAGAGTTAATGTTTAAATACTGGAAAATGGTCAGAACTAGTGATGCTAGTTAAAGATCACTTGAACTTTGCCAAATAGTTCTTTCCTGTTTTTCTTTCCTCAACACAGATGATATCAAGCATCAGTGAAATATTTTAACAAATATTTACTGACTAGAAAAAAAAATAACATGGGATCTAAAAAGTCTGAAAAATATTCACTGTGAAGCATTTTGTGTTTTTCATGATAAATTGGTGCTGAAGAGTTGAAAAATTTTAGATTGTCAGAGACTGAACAGGGCGCCCAGCAGACCAGATTACTTAAAGATACTAAACATCTTAAGTACAAATCATGTTCAAAACCTTTCCAAGCTAGCTGTCTTCTCTTTGAGTTACTCTTTAGCCTTGTCACCTTACTTGGCCTTTGCGTTGTTGCTACTTAAAAAACGCTGGCCAATACTCTTTCATGGAGCTCCCACAACCCCAATAGAACAACCTATATTTGTAAACAGGTTTGTTGAATAGCATGGCACAGTTCATTTAGTGAGGCTTGATTTCTCTCCACCCCATATGTACATACTCATTTTACTATAAAATACACTAAAAAAAATACTTGAATGATGAAATGAAGTGAGTATTTTATGGGATCCTAAAGAAATCCAAACATCATGTCATGAGATCTTTAACCACATTGTTTCCTAGTCAAGTTAGCTGTTCGGTCTACAAACTTCTGTGGGACAAAAGAAGCCAGTGAGGCCATGCGGCCATATTCTTCTATGCCATGGGGCTCCACAGAGACGCTATTCTAAGGTTTCAGAAGTCACTGACAGAATTAAAATCCCAAATGACATTAACAGTATGAAGATTTTTGTTAGCATACAACTCTATATTTTTCATTTTCTAGAGTAATTTTTAAAAACCAGAAACAATACTACATTTGTGTCAGACAACAAAGATCTGGAGATGCAGTGTACCATATTAGCAGACAATCAGGACAAATGGGTGTAGGCCTCCCTCAGTTGGAACAGGCAATCTCTTACATTCCATGCTTTCATCGCAGCAGCTCCTGGCCCCAAAAGCATAGCTCCTGATCCTCGGCTTACCAAGACTGAAGGATATTTTAACAGTCCCAGAAAAAACGAGAGCCATGAATGCAAGCCGAGGAACCAGGAACACAACACTGGAACCAGGTTTCCTCTCTAGAGCTATCCATACATTGCATGTCACGGCCACCAGAACAGCTCATCAAAAAGGGAATCAATACAGAACTAGAGCCAAACAAGGCACCATTTTGTCATCTGATATTGAATGACACTGATAGACTCCAGGCAGAGCCAACTTTCACAAAGTGTTGTGACCCACCACAGTGCTTCAGACTTTCTGAGCAACTTGGCACTAGTAATTATGCAACACTCATCGCCAGCAATGGATGTGTCACAAGGAAACCAGTCTCTCAGCATAACATGTCTCAGTGGACGAGGATATGCATGTCTTCTGATTTTTATAGTCACTGGCCATGATTCTTTCATGAATTATCGTGGCAATCCCAGTGAGAATACACAGGAACAAAAAAGTATGACTTCAAACCCATCTGTCCATTGGGTTCCATATTAAAGAGTTTCACGTAGATATAAGGTAATAAACTAAATTCAAGTCTTTTTCACTAGAGAGCCATACAACTCATAGGCTACAAAGGCACTGCCCCTGTAATGGAATTTTGTTTTCATTGCATTGAATTGCATTGCATTGAATAGCATGAGTACAGTATCCAGTTTACTTCTTCACACAAAATCTTCCAGCTCTTTCCTCTGGAACACTTCACACATGGTGCAAAGGGAGATCTAGTTCCTCCTGACTTTCAGCCAGTCTGTGTAAACAGGATTCTTCATACATAACTTTCTTTCACTTTCTCATCCTGTAGAAAAGATGTGAGAACTGCAACATCCACTACTGTCTGGTTCTTGTGTAGTGACAGGTCCTTCAAGTGGTCATCATCACTTTGGTCCTTGGCAAAGTTCACAAAGACCTGTCAGAAGAAAGTTGGACCTTGATGAGTGCCTCTTGGCTTGCTTGCTTGCTTGCTTGCTTGAATAATTTATTTTCAATTCTGGGCCTCCTCCCTGAGCTACACTCTTTATCCCCACCCCATCCCCCTGAGAGCCTCACTTAATTGCTAAACAGCACAGGGTGAGCTTGAACTTGACAGTCCTCCTGCCTCAGCCTCCCAAGGTGCTGGAATTACTCTTGCTTTATTTCAGCTGGATTTTTCCCTATGGTGAAATTAGGTCAATGGAAGAATACAGAATTGTATAAATAAGGTAACTAGACATCTGTGTGTGAAAGAGGAAGGAGTATTTTGAAAATATCAATAATCATTTAAAAACCGATCTTCTGTATTAGCCCCTCTCATAATAGCCTAACTATCAGCATATATAGGCTTGATAAAAGCAAAGAGGGAAGAAAACATTTACTACATACCCATTAGGTGGCAGGATATGTCTGGTACATTTTGCCAGGGATAAGGCCTATGGCAGAATGCCTGCCTCATGGATGAGATTCAATCAATGGTAGTTATTGTGACTGTTAGTACAACCAACTGTCACAATAACCCAATTAAGGCAGAATGTGTCATTTCCCTTTTAGAGTTTGTAGAGGTTTAGCAAAAAAACCCCAAAAAGCTAATAATAGTAAATCAGGTCTTCAAGCACAATGAGCCTGAACCACTACTAGGCTTATGTTGGGTTTAAGCAGGTAGGAATTCTCACCTAGAAAAGTAAATTTTTTTTTGATATTCAAAGCTTACTTGGTCAAGTGTTGTCTGAGAAACAGAGTAGTCTTCTATGTGGAGTCGCTTTTTGCTCTGGGAGAGGATGCTGAATATCTTGGCCAAAGAAGATAATGAAGATGGGAGCTGATACTGCAGCATGTTCCGGTGTTTCTCTTTTAGGACGCTTCCTGGAAAGGCAAGTCTGAAGAACTCCTGGACAGGCTTCAGGTCAGGGTTAGACCCTGCGATTCGGACAACTATCGTATACCCATCTCCAAACCTGAAAGCAGGAAGAAACATCCCAAAGGATTATCTCCGGGAAGCTTATCAAAAGAATGCTTAACCCTAAGAACCCTACTTATGCTGTGACAAAAGGGAGGTCCACAACAGACCTCTGACCCCAAGATCAGAGGCTGGGAAAGGAACCGTTACTTACTGAATGCTTATTGCTTGTGTGGTGCCATGCTCAGTGCCTTGGATACATAATTTTATTTCATCCTCATTGGACCTATGAATACCTCACAGATGTTTCAGAGAAACTGAAGCCCAGGGAGTGAGTTCCTTGTTCATGACACAAAGCTCATGAGGGGCAGGCTGCGATATGAACCCGACAATGCCAAAGATTGACTCAAACATTATGCTCTTAATTACATTATCACATGAGCTTTTTTTTTTTTCATTTCATTTCTCTAACAAAGCTAGGAAGTAATATTCCTAGGAAGCTGACTTTCAGTGTGGTTAAGTAATTTGCCAGGCAGGTGCTTGTACCACTGAGCTATATTCCCAGCCCAAGTAATGTGCCTAGGAGTCACAAAGCCAGTATATGGTAAAGACAAAATCTGAACACACGTCTGTTTGACTTCCAAGCCTTTGTTCTTCGGACTGTACCACTCTAGTCACTCTAATTTCCCTTTAGTTCTAAGCTGCCATTTATGTACTCAAAGAAGAATTAAGTATCAAGCTTTCTCACTGGGCTCTCTCCAAAAGAAATTATTGTTTTACCTATTTTTAAGATGCTGGACGCTGCCAAGACACCTGAACCTCCCGTTGACCATAATTGCCATCCTAGTGCAGAGAGCTTCACATTCTTCCATGCTGGGGGAAAACACAATCAGGTTTTAGTTTTAGAGAGCTGTTCCTATTACCATTCAGAGCATCGCCACAACATCTGGCACTGCAAGGAAACAGATTCCCGGTTTCCCAGGGCATAATGACATCCTGTTGCAAAGAGATGAAGACGCACAATGATGCTGCTTACTGCAGTGCTGTTTATAATTGTGTGCAAACTGGAAACAATCCAAGTGTCTACACAAATGGAAAGGGTATAATAAATGAGGGTATATCCTAATACTACCCAGTAATATGAGCTGATGACACATCTATATTTACTGTCTTGGAATAATGCTTACAGTGTATGCCACACTTGCATTTTGGTAAAACTACGTACCTACAACTGTATATCGCCTTGCCTAGGGAACTGCAAACATTCGTAGGCTGATGATAACAATACTTGCTTCCGAGTTGTATAATTTCAGATAAAAATAGTTTTAGACTTTGCCTATAATTATCTTCTAGGTTTTATAAAGTAACCATATTGGAGAATCTTTGTAATGTAGAAGCCAAACCAGGAGAATACTACAGACCTATGCGATGTAAGCACTACGGATCTCCCCTCCTTGACGATACTGAGAGCACAATTCCACAAGAATCTCCGGGCTTTAGGATCCATGCCTGTGGTTGGTTCATCCTGTAATCAGAATAAGTTTTATTATTCTTTGTAACAACAACAACAACAATATTTATTTCATTTCCTGTTTGCCCCCAAAATTTTTACCAGGAGCAGTTGTAGCTGTGGCGTTTCTCCCTAAGCTAATTTATAAATCAACCCCAAAGTTTCCCATGAAATCGCTCACTTTCATTCTCAGGGTCAAGAATGAAACCAAGGCTTTGTGAAGTTTGGTCACTGCCTGCACAACAAGAATGCCAAGGAAAATGTGGTATTTTTGCACAGAATGTGATGCTCTGCTTTGTGTTGTTCTACAATCTGAAATTTATCACACGTAATACCAATCATCACATACGTTTCTGTTACATTAGGATTAAAAACAAGTTCTATTTGGAAATAACTCAAAAGACAGTTTTCATATTTTACTTTCATTTGAAAACCAGTCAGATTGGCCTCAGCCTCAAAGAGTATCTTTAGGAAAAACTGAATGCATTCTGCGAGCAAACTGCACTGTTTTTCTAAACAGGAAACGGTTATATGCTGAAGTATCCTTAGAGTGGCCTAAAATTTAACTTATCCTGAGTTGTTTCATAATAGACTGAAAAAAAAAAACCCTAGAAAATTTCCAAGTCACTTATTACAAGGTCTTTCTGATGTCTCACTGAAGCACATGACTCAAATATTGAGTAATATACTATAGATTTGAGCAAATTTGCCCAAATAGGGAAATTTTAAGGAAAATTTAAATGAAAGGAAAAAACCTATTCATTTTAATCATTTGTCATGACTGATAAAGTATATATTAAATATGCTTTTTGTCTGAAAATTTTACTGAAGTCAGGATGATACTCAGGTAAAATTTTTTCTTTTCATTAAAGCTTACTTTAGTTTTTCCTGGTATTCTGCTCTGGCTAGGCCTGAGAAACTCCAGATTATATAGCCTGGGGAAGAGGAAAGCCGCAACCCAAAGCTGCTTCTCGCAATACTATCAGTGCTGTTCTCCTTCACACAAAAGGGAGGGACAAGGACTACTGTTGAGTGTGCTCTATCTGTCTTCTATCTGTATAGAAAATGTGCTCTGGTTGCTAGCATGAGGGGCCTGATGCTATGTCCTCACCACAAGCACAGAGAAAGAATGTTCTAGAAAAAGACCAACTCCCACTCAGCCTCAGTCATACCTACAGGAAATTTCCAAACTGCACAAAACAGAGCACTTAGAGTATCTCTACTTTGGAGTATCTGAAGGAGTGACTGAGCCACCTGCTTGTGTGCTGAGGGAGAGGCTTCGCTCTGTTCCTCTAAGGCTGTTTTGCCATTCAGGGTGGGCAACTTACCACCACTGTGACAATCATAAAAGTACCCCAGACACACAGGACTTTTGAAAAGTGAAATTGCACATTCAGGCCAGAACGGCTCCAGGCTGTCACACTCACCAGAAATACCACAGGAGGCCCACCAATCAATGCCATGGCTGTTGAAAGCTTGCGCTTATTGCCTCCACTGTAGTTACCAGCGTATTTTTCTCCATACTTCACCAGGCCCAGTTTCCGAATTGCCCATTCACCAACCTGGAGAGAAAACAAGCACTTAAACTTTTGTCTGGCTTGGTAATCTGATCATGCTTCCTTATGTAAGAAAGCTCTTCCCCTGAGTAGGACTAGAATCACTGAACCCAAGCTGGCCGCAGCTGAGAAGCCACGGGCAGGGAGATGGGCTCATGGCAAGGGAGAAGCCCTCCCCCCCTCTCTGTGCCCTAGCCAGTGCTTCTGCACCCACTTCTGCCCCATCACCACCAGGGCTTCCCACTCTGAAAGCAAGCACAAGAATCAGTGGTTCACACCACTGCATGCATGAGGAAAAGCAGGCCCAGAGCCTGTGTCATGGTGAAAAAGCTACGTGTCCTAGTGTCAGGCTGCTGAGGGACAGGCTATCGGTTTGGTGCTGCGATACCTTGCCAACTTCTTTCTCTGGGACTCCTCTCAAGAGGGCAAAGAACTCCACGTGTTCCCTCCCAGTCAGCAGCTCTGTGATGGCATCAAACTGGGGGCAGTAGCCCATGTTCTGATGGACCTCATGGATGTTAGCTAAGATGCTGCAAAGAGAAACAAAGCCAGTCAGGTTTTCAGCAGTTAGAGATATTCCCATCAGACTGTCTGGCTTAATGTTCCCATAAATTATGTTAATGCAGAACAGAGATACTCACATGCCCACCACTATTTGAAGGAACAGCCTTGCTGCCCCTGGGCTGGCAGCTCTTCCTGGCAGGTGGGGTCCCAGCTCCATCCTGCCCAGTTCTCACACCTGGCTTTCCCAGCACTCTGGCCTCCAGGTGCAGTCCCATTCAAAATTCCTAAGTCCAAGCTGACTGCATCCTGGTCACACTGTCCTGGAGCTCCTAGAAGTGCCTGACCTCGGGACCTGGCCATATGTACCAAGGGCCTTATTGTTCCAAAGTCACCTTTGTAACCACCTGGACCCAGAGAAGGCCCAGACATTCTGGCTGTGATATATATATATATATATATATATATACATTCACCTTCTGGGAAGCCAATCAGTTTAAGAATCCCCAGCAGGTTTTATATATATATATATATATATATATATATATATATATATGCGCTATATATATGTGTATATATGCATGCTATTCAGTTTTAAAGTTATTCAGTTTTTAAAAAGCACTGCTTATGAAAAATGCCATCTTATGAAACTTCTCATTAAGTTTAAAGAGGAAGTGTTATGTGGGTGTTGCACTGGGTTGAAATATAAATTGTATTTTCCATACAGGTCACAGCCAGAAACATTTGAAAGTCTTTGTCTTGTACCACTTATTCATATGTATGTATCAATATCAGCATCCACATTGCCCTCTGATGACTAACTTTCAGCCCAGCCAACCATGAACTTGGCCTTCGGTGACAGCCACTCCTCTGCGCATATCTATTTAGCACACCCATGGTTAGCCTTCTGCAGATTAGGACTGAGATGCCCATGGACACCGCATAGGACCCTCACAGCTACATGACCAAGACAGTTCTTACAACTAATAGTGTGACAAACTTAGCTTGGGCGAGTCATTGCTGCTAACGCTATATGCTCTGGAAGCTTGATGCCTGGAATACAGCTGGTGAAGCAGCACTATTCTGAGAATTTCTGTTCTCTTAAGGATCTTTTACACTGCCAATGAAAAAAGCTAGTGAGAGATGGGAGATCGATGACTACATTAAGTTCCTTGCCCTTCAGGCTTACTGGCCAGTCCCTAGGTCTAGTGTTTTCAAATTACAAGTCATCACCACCACTGGGTTGTGAAATAAATTAAATTTTTACATAACCAGCCCTTTTAAAAAGATACAGTATAGAATAGCATAAGAAATTTAAGGGTGTGCTAAAAGCAGTAATATTGGTAAATCTTATGAAACTTCTCACTAAGTTTTATGAGGGCGTGGTTATGTGGGTGTATGTACTGGGTGGAAATATAAAATGCATTTTCCATATAGGTTTTGGCCAGAAACATTTGAGAGTCTCTATCTTGCACCACTTATTCATATAAAAAGCCTGGTCATGGCCTACACATTTACATTACTCAAGAGTACTATTCTTTAACAAGCCTTTAATATGCATCTAAATCCTCAAAGATCAGACTGCCAGTAATCTGTACCATCTCAGAAAATGACCCAGTGATAACGTCAGCAGATATATACTTAAAACAGGGCAATTTTGTAGGCATGTCCCCTTTCACCTTGAAGAAATTTTCCCCAAGGAAATGACAAAAATTGAATACCAGGATATATTTAGTGAACAATGAAAACTACTAAATACCCAACACTTATAAGGAATTGATTAAATAAAATAGATAATGTACATGGGAATTTTATGTAGCATGTAAGTTCTACATCTTTAACCTACTGGAAAATATTCATAACATATTCATTAATAACCAAAATCAGTTCTGAAATCTATAGAGTCATCTTGACTTTATATTTATATATATAGAAAGGTACATTTGGGATGATGTAAAAGTTATGAAATTGAATTGGTAACAATTGCACCATTCTGGTGATTTGCTAAAAATCATTCAATTGTTCTCTTAAAACAAGTAAATTATAGGTATGCAAATTTTACCTGAATAAAGCTCTTAAAAAGAATAGCGTGCAATTGAAAAAAATATGTAAACAGTGATTTTGTTTAGGAAGTGAAATTGTGGATGATTTTAGGTTCTTCTTCACACTTTACTACAGTTCAACATTTTAAGAGCTCTAAACAGTACTGTCATAATCATAAAGAAAAAGCAGTGCCCTTTTTAAACTGAAGAAAAGGATTCGCGGAACATGCTGGCCAGTCCTTTTCTCACCTGTTTTTGTTAAGGCAGGCGTCGCCCCGGGTAACCGTGGTATCTCCAGTTAACATCTTGAAGGTGGACGACTTGCCAGCACCGTTAACTCCCAGAAGTCCAAAGCACTGGAAGAGTAGAACTGAGTGAGCGGTGCAAGCAAATTATTAAATCTACATCTGAGTGTCCCATAAAACAGCATCTCAAGCTTCATCTTTATGTAACAAGATCCCAAAACACCATTCTCGAGTGTCTGACAAGTCCAATACTTTCTTGGCTTCCAAGACATCATAGAGATATTGAAATATATATTTTGCAATGAAACAATTTTGTGTGCATAAACATTGAGTCATTAGGTTGAGGGCAAAATTAAGGTATGACAAACAGCAACAAAAGCCGGCTAAATGATACCATCTAATGTGGCTGAAGAGCATAAAAGAATAAAAATGAGAAAGAAAACATCTCTTTTTTCTAATCTGTTTGAATTTCATCATCTACAATAGATCATAAAAGCATGTTCTGGATGTGCATGCTCTTCTGAAACTGCCTGAGATTATCCCAAATTGTTCTTTGATAAAAAGAGGTCCCCGTTCTCTTCATCACTGATTGAGATGGGCGTAAGTGGAGAAGCTACTTTACCCCTTACAGCCCCCACAGCTTGATTGTGTAGACACAGTCTGAATTCAGAGACAATCACAATGCAGACAAAGTGCGTTTACCTCCCCAGGAGGAATGCCAACACAGATTCTGTCAACAGCAGGCTTCCTCTTCCTTCTATATATCTGCAACAAACAAATTGCGAAAATCCATGAGGCTCAGTGACTCAGATCTCCCAAGCAACTGGAGAAGGGATTAAAACCCAAACACGCCTCAAAATAAGCCTCATCAATATAACTAAGTCACCTGTTCGATGTGCTAAGAGCCTTACTCTGTCACTGTGACAGCCAGCTTCTGACTAACTCTGAAGCTCAAAATAAAAATGAATCTTTCTGGTTTTTAAATCTGTCATCAAAAAAATCTGTATTAGTCATTAATATACACATACTTTGTCACCTAACATATATATATATATATATATAATATATATGTATTAAAGGTTTTTTTTTTTTTTTTTTTTGCGGAAACAGGGATTGAACTCAGATCCTTGCATTTGCCAGTCAAGCGCTTATCCTAC
>NDGN011551630.1:17312-29413 GCA_002564285.1 Tympanoctomys barrerae | reverse complement strand
GAAACCTGTCCTCTGCTTCAAAGAGTGGCAGCTGCTCTAGGAGCACTTACTAGCTGGCAGAGTAACCACTGTTTGTCCAGGGTCGGTAATGGTTACTTAAAAACCTGAACAAGATTACCTAGCACTTTACAGTAAAGGTTTTAAAGTCCCTAACTTAGCTCCTATGCATCTAAATGATAACTACACCTAGAAGAAAAGTTTGGCAATCTTCCCCACGCTACATGTGTCTTCTCATAAGTATGCTGCTTTTGAAGATAGCTCCTTCTGATGTCATGCAGAAGTTGGTTCTCTCCACTGTGTCTCAGGTGTAGCCTCCTGAAGGAGACCTGCTCAGATTTTGGCTTTTATATGTGTTGTCCTGGATGGGCATAGTCCCTTGTCTCATCTGACCCAGAGGCGAGGTATGTGTCCTTTTTCTCAAATGACTTCCCCGTTTTGGGCGTTAACAAATGCTCATTTTTCTAAGGGTTTCACTTAGTTGGAACGATCTGTATCGCTTTCCTAATTTTACATACCTCTAAAAAGGAAAGTACAAAGAGGTAGGAAAATTAAGGTACAAAGAGTAAGGTCAAAGAAAGAAAACTGAAACAGAGCAGGCCTGAGATTTGCTCTAGCATGTAAAGGGGAATCAGAGACAGTCTGTTCCAGTTGAACCTGTCCTCCAAGTTCTTAAGAATGGTTGCCAACTTAATGTCATTTAGTTGGCAAAAGGAGTCCCATATTTCATATACAGGCATGTAGATTTTTTTAAGTCTAAGCTAGATTTAAAAGTACCATTTTACAGATTACATTAAGTTCACAGGGAGGCTTACTAATGTTACTCTCTCTAGTGCTATTGTCTAAAGTCAAGAAAGGAATACCAGTACATTTAACAACTAGTTCAAGTGCAACATATATAAGTAGACAACAGTCATAAAAGGTCTCATTAAAGAAATATCATAACCTTATAACATTTCCATGTTTAACCTTAGATTTACCAACATTTTGACCAAAATTTTAATAAAGCCATATAAAAGACAAAGCATAACCAATTGTAAGCAAGTTTAACAAAACTACATGAGACAAAACTGTATGAGGCAAAACATGAACAATTATGAACAATGGCAAAGACATATCAACATTTAAAGCATACAAATTTGTTACCTAAATGAGTCCCAATTTAGGATCTATGAAAGAAAAGCAAACTCATACCTTCATCCAGCGATCTTGGTGGAACCCTCAAATGACACAGGGAGGAAAAACTGATCTCGAGTGGATGACCTCCAAATGATATAGGGGAAAAATAAAACTCCCAACCTGAAAGGGACCTGGGATGAGTTTATGTTCTCCAAAACCGACGAATGAATATTAGGAACAAATAGAGGTTATGAGGAAAATATATTCATTGGGGAAAAGAAAGCTCCTGTCTAAGAGAAGGACAGAATGGGGGCCTTGAGTGGGTAGTTCCCTTGTTCATACTTTTTTAAATTTAAGAATTCACTTTCATTTTCAATCACACCTTCATATGCTATGGTTTGCCTAAGTGGTAGTTTCAGATATTTTTCATCACTAGACTCTCCACCCTTTTCTCATATTCCAATTTACAGCATACCTAGTGATATACTGAACACATGCTTTTTTCCTTAAAGTTCTCATGTCAGTTGCAAGCCTTTGCTAATTGTACAAAACATAGCTTTTCCTAGCTGGGCAGCATTGGTCATTTCAAGTAGAGAAACAAACACAGAATATGGATGAAGGAAAATGAAAAAAAAAATCCTTGTAGAAATGTTAATTCTGTGGCCAGTGGCTCTTCTAACCTTCAGAAAGGACTTGCGACTATTTCAAAGTAAACCACATGAAGTAAGTACCAAATGAGCCAACTGGTGGAGAACTATGTGGCAAGATCATATTTCTGTGGAAGTCAAGGTCATTTAAAGTTCAAATAAATGCTGTAAAAAGGGAAATGTGACCCATAGTTTGGCTGGTAGTTGCTGTACTCCTACATAATGAAATTCTTGTTAGTTGTCATGAAAACAGGATGAATCTGACTTTTTTTGTGGTTTCTCTTTGATGAGTTTCTGAAGGAATATTTTGAGGTTTTCCTCTTTATGAGGCCAAAGGGGAACTAAACACAGAAGAAATAGTTATGTGGTCTTCTGCCTGTGTGAAGTATCGTCTTTGGGTAGAAAGGTTGGATTTTGTAGAACCAGTAAAGGGCTCTGCTCTACGATGATGATGTCACCTTTACCAATGAAGGTCATGGTCATATTGGGTCATAGTTATTCTCAGTGACTATAATCGGATGTGCAAAATTACGATCACCCTTGTGTTTAGAAATGTAAATGTAGATAAGCAGTGCCAAACAGAGATTTTTCTTAGCTTTCCTTGTACTGTGTTTTGAGAGAATCACAGAAAGGCAAGTTGGAAAAAAAAAAAATCAGGGGTCTTCTCCAGGTTAAGTAGAGAGGAAGAATCACACAGTGGCTGTGCCTTCAGACTGGGGAGTGGAATGTCCCAACACCAAAGCTGGCTTTGCTACCTACTGTGCTTCTTGAAGAACAGTCAACATCCATGTACCTCTGTTTCCGCATGCAAAGAACAATGAAAATAATGGTAATTATTTTTGGAGATTTGTTTAAAAGGATAAGTCAATGCATATAAAGCTCAAAGAACAGTGTTTTCTAAGTGCTAGTTAGTATAATTATCACATATAAATACATTTTAATTTTAGCTTTTAAGTCGAGGATTAAGTAAAATTTATAAATCCATCTTATATGCAACTTATTTTTCCTATTATCATAAAGTCCTAACTGATTTTAAAAAATCACGCCCTTAAAACTATCAAATTGAAGCATAAATAAATATTTGGGACTAGCAAACCTCTACTTCAGAATTTCTTTATGAACTAATTCCCTAAAGTGACAGTGATCATTATGTAACATTCATACTGTAATAAAAAGAAACCAAACAATTTAAAAGCCACTCACAAAGGAAGATTGTCCTCCTTGGTCACTATTTTGTCAGTAGAGTAAATCAAGGGGTGGAAGATTTGTTCAGGCTAAAATAATCTAATGCAAAGCTATAATGGGGAGGACAGCCCAAGACCAGTGTGTTGACAGAGATGTCAAACGGCCTGGATCTGGTAGTTTTAGATGTGAAGGATCCATTTAGGATCTCTTACTGAAGAGGCATTTTGACTGACTAGAGAAACAAATGTAATAGGATAAAACATCATGTGTGAATTCTGTGCCTGAGTTCCGTGACACTGTAATGGACTCGCTTCATATGTTTTATTAGAATTCCATTCATCAACTTGTGGTTGAGTGACTCTGCCTCGCTTTGTTTCCAGCCTTGCAAAATTTTCCTCCAGGGACGCTGCAACTAACCCTTCAGGAAGGTGATACTTGAGGCTGAGCACTGGGGCTGAAGCTTGGGTGGTGCAGTGGTGCTGAGCGTGGTCTGGAGAGCAGGAGTAGAGAGACTGGCGCCCTGCTCGGCCAGCAGAACACCAGCCGCACACCCCCAGAGGGCTTCACTAAGTCCCCGAGGAAGTGTGCTTATGTGGGGGTGGCCTCAGCGGGACCTTATAGTGGGAAGATGCCTGCTCAGGGCAGACCAGACAGGCGCTGAGGCTGGAGCCGGCCACCTCTTCCCTCTGCTCAAGCTCTGCATTGCTCCCATCCACCTGTGTGGATCACTTCACTTCTCCTTGAGACCCAGGAGCCAGGCAGAGCACAGAACTGAGACGGTATCCGTGTGAGCACTAAGAAAAGCCTAGAAAGTGGGTTTAGGGAATTAGACTTATCTGTGACAACTTCGGCTTAGTAAGGGGCATCATGAAAAGGTTTCCTCAGTAAAGCTTTTTTTTTTTTTTTTCCTCAAAATATAAAACATGTGAGTCTACCTCGCTGACCATTGCCATTTTTCTCCACTGAGTTTACTGCTTTCAACATCCCGATGAGCTCCAAAAATAATGACTGGTACTGTGTATTGTTAAATGTTCCGTCAGACAGAAAGATACAGATGGATGATGCTGTGTTGCGCAAGGACGAGTCAGCATTATTGAATCAATGTTTGTTTGATCCGTGTAAAACAAGTATAAATGTAAGCTGTGTCCCGTCTGTTTCATCATCCATGTGAAGCCAAACTCATTTTTAAAAT
The DNA here is from genome assembly GCA_002564285.1 of Tympanoctomys barrerae. Lineage (NCBI taxonomy): Eukaryota > Metazoa > Chordata > Mammalia > Rodentia > Octodontidae > Tympanoctomys > Tympanoctomys barrerae. Next base: position 25,273 of record NDGN011551630.1, on the reverse strand, counting down.
GTGATTTCTTATGTAATTGTCCCGGAATGACACAGGATGGTAAGTTGGGAAGACACATTATTCGGAGTGCTCAGGTCGAAGCTAGTCATGGTTAGCTGTGTTTCAAATGTTGGACTGCTTTCTTTCACAGTGGGTAGCGTCCTGGATAGTTAAGTAGCACTGCGGCTCATTGATTGCTAGCTGGTAATTATCAGCTGAGCTTTGGATCAGACAAACCTGCACTTGAGCGGAGCTCTCTGAGTCTAGCTGTGTGAGTTGCCAGATAACCCCAAGAAGCACCGTACCTGCTACAGAGGAGGCCCTCAGCAAGCTATCCTGAATTAATTTTTCTTTACTTGATTCCCTTTCTTTACTTAAGTATGCCAAGTTAAAAAAAAAAAAGCTCAATAATTGTGAAAATGAAATGAATCTGTGAGGAAAAGATAATAACTTGGCAGCTATTTTTGTGTCATGTCATATATTTAAAGTCACAGTCTGAGACTAAGTGCGTTAGCGTGCATGGCACACAGCTCCATTTTCCACTACCAGTTCAGTATAGATAAACTCTTCAGTGTATCAAATCACATAGAGGCTAAAGACGGGTGGCAAGAGGAGAAGTGGACATGAGCGACACTGTCTTGGAGTTGAAAGATACACTTTCCTTATTAAATGAAGCCTATGCCAATTATATACCTGAGGAGGATGTTGGTCTAAGCAAAGCAAAGCTCTCAGAGGTAGTAATATCTTCTACCAGAAGCACTGGATATTCATAAGCTTAGGAGCTTCCTGGAATATTTGAATGATGTACATGAGGCTTGTGTATTCTCTAAAATTCATCAGTGTGAAGAGAAATAGCAATGGCAGTTTTCTCAGGATTATATAGTTCCTAAACTGTATATTGAAGTGTTGGTACACTGTACATTGCAGCCTCATGGTTCTCTAACTTCTATGTCACATAGAAAAGTACTCTGTGATCTCTCTTCATGAGCTCTGCCAAACACATTTATTCACAAGTTCTACTCATTTAAAATTTATAGGACCATTTACACAGTCAGGTATAGTGTAGCTGCACAGGGGGCTACAGCTGTAGGCTTTCAGCTCTGGCCGAGGAGTTCAGAATTTGAGCTGTGAACCCACCAAGAGGCAGGAGAAGTTATTCAGCAGGAACCTAGCACACACATGCCCTTCAGGAAGCAATTGTGGGGTAGTATAAAGAACAGATTGGGAGGGCGGCCAGATAGCTCAGCAGAATAAAGTACCTGCTTAGGCAGAGCACAGTGACCAGGGTTTGATCCCCAGCATGCCGTACTGGCCCTGCCCCCGGGGCGCACTGAGAAGGTGACTGAGACTGGGCATGGTGACGCATGCCTATAACCCCATCACTTGGAAGGCTGTAAACAGGAGAAGCACTATGAGTACGTTCCCTATAGTGAGACTCTGTAGACCCTGTACTAAGTACATTAAAATAAAAGAACAGATTGGAGTAATAGATAAGATGAGAGACTTCAGTTAGACCATAGGTTCTAAAGGTCTACATTTAGGAATGCCACAGGGTTGGGGAACAATTGCAGATACTTATAAGCAAGCTCCCTGAGTGGAGCTATTCTACATGAATGAGGTTCAGGGTTGACTGGAATGCTTCCCCCGGGCCAGTGAGCTCTTCCTTCATTTGCTTTAGATCAATTGGAGAGGAGAATGTTTTCCAGGGCACATGAAACACTGCCTTGGAACAAACCTAGAAGTCCTTACTAGTATTCTTTTTCGGGGGGCAGAACCGGGGATTGAACTCAGATCCTTGCGCTTGCCAATCAAGCACTTATCCTACTGAGCCATCTCCCCGGTCCCAATAGTATGCTTCTTTAGACTGAAAAGTCATGCGTGATTATTTTACTATTTTAGTATTCAGTGATTGAGTCTTTTGTAAAAACAGAATTAACACAGGTTGAAAATGAAAAGTTCATATTCCTTCTTAAATTAAGTTTTGCTGAAAATAGTGTTTGAAGGCTTTTTAACACTATCAGCAGAAGGCTTTTCATACCTGTGTGTTTAATGTTGTGCTCGGCTCCCACGCCCTTCGCCAGGATATGTGTCTCTTCGCAAGCACATGAGTGCTGTTTTATTTATCTCACTTTCACCTTCTACATAAACACATTGAAATATGTAAAATACTCTGCATCCAAAATAGTGGTTAACTATTCTAGTAACTTTTCAGAAAAAAATTCCATCAGACTATACTTATTATTGAAATGTTCATCTTAAACATTTAAAGTGACATCTAGATGATTTTTCAGCTTAAGTTCTCATGTACTGTGAAATTAAAAATCTGAAGGTATCAGGATCCTACAATGAAAGGAAGGGTGCTCTGACTTTTGTACCATTGCTGCAAATTAACACGTCACGGAGAGTTTTATAATCAATGCTGAATTTGGTCATAAAACAACAGTCTAATTGAACTATAAAATGTATATTTTATGTAGGTAATATTTTACATTATTCACTAATTGTGTCTTTATTCTGACATCAAAGGAAGATGAAAAATAAGAACTGAGATTACAATAAGGAACAAAATGACGAACTTAATAAGCAAAATGATAGCACCATACTAAATGGAAAAATACAGTGATACAGAGAAAAACAGTTATCTGCTGTGGTTATAAATTAGTAGGCTGAGTGTCGTCATTATTTGACTTCATAGCTTTTTCTTTTATTATGAGCTGAAGTGTGTAGCTCCCTGCGATATTGGCCACAGGGTGTTATGAAAAAATGGAAAAAGCCTTGTTGTGCTCAGTCAAGAGCATGTAGGAGCGGAAACCATGACATAGTCCATTTCCAGGGCAGCTTCTAAAAGCCGCCTCAACTTGAAGCCTGACCTCAGGTCTAGATAGGAACTCGTGGGAAGAGTAATCAGAATAAAGCAATTTTCACAGAGCCATGAGGAATACTGAACCACAAAAACTTGTAAGCTGTGGCCACAAAAGAAGGAAATGGCGAAGTAAAGCTAAACACCTGCCTTTCCAATATTAACAGGACAGCTGTATTGATTTTCCCCCATTGGCATCAGTACTGGTGACTATCACTATTCCTTACTATGATTAATCATTTTGTGCTTTGCTGTTTATATTAGTGTTCACCTTCCCAGCTAGAATCATCTCGATGGAGTGTGGCTTCAGAATTTACTTTCTAAATCATGTTTGTTACTGTGATAAATGCCTATAATCTATGTTATTCAGTATTGATTTTGTGTGTGCTGTTTTTCTTTTAAAGTCAATCGACCCTGGCCAGCAGTTCACATGGGAACATTCAAACTTGGAAGTAAACAAACCAAAGAATAGATATGCAAATGTGATTGCATATGACCATTCTCGAGTTCTCCTATCAGCAATAGAAGGTAAGGAAATGAAGGTGTGACTCTTACTCTCTTTGCAGGAAGTATTCACATGAGATGCTTTCACATGGGGTGTTAACCAACTATGAAACTAGGTGCCTGAGAATCAGGTTTGGTTTAGTCTGTCTTCCTCACACACACACACACACATTGCAAACGGCAGCATAGCCTCATTGATAGCCTTGCACAGGGAGTGTGACCTGTTTCCTTATTGCTTAGATGGAAGAGTCCATTATGTAATTGATGCTCTTAGATGGAACGGAAATTGGCCTGGCCCACTTTATTAATGGTTGTTGATGGTTGTGCATGGACTGGTGGTTGTCAGCAGGGACACATAAACTAACCTTATTAAAATGTGAGGAGATAATTTCTTTGTAAATAAATTTGTGTATTTACAGAAATAGCCTAAAAGTTAAGATTGCTGATATGGTGATGAATGTACATTAAACACATTGGAAATGTCCCCAGATAACTTATCCATGTGCTGTTCAGTATTCCATCTCACAGTTGTAGCAAAGAGTGGATTCTACAAGGAATGATGGAGGAGGGTTTCTCTCAGACTTACATAATTTCTCTTAAGGTTGCATGAGATAGTTTTTACTTGCTTATCTCCCTTACACATGCCTTATCAATACATCTAGGAGTCATTTTAGTACTCCAGATTTTGTTAATCCTTAGCATACTGAATCAAAGAGTTTTTTAGAAAATAAGTTAGAGTGCCACTGCCATCCTTCCCTGTGCGGGAGCAGCCAGTCAGAGCTGCTGGCTTTCATAGAACGAGCTCCTCCTTGCTGGTGTGCAGGAAAGCTCCGTAGGTTGCCCATCCTTGAAGCAGCACTGTGCACCTGACCGCAGATGTTGTATTAACATTAAATAAAGCTAGCTTCAAGCCTAACTCTTCACGGAACTTCATAGCTCAAACATATTCATCTTTAATTGTTGAAGTACATTTCCCCGTTCTCTGCTTCCAAGTTTGATGCTGGCTACCACTTTATCTCTCTAACCAAATCCTGTGTGATTTTGTAGTGTCCAAAATTAATTCAGAATTTGGAACACTACTTAAAAGCTTTCCTAGCAAGCATCAAAGGCAGAAATATATTGCGTTCCAGATTTGGGAGAACAAGAAATATCTTTCAGCATTTGAGCAAGCTGAAAATGGTATTATATGACTGAGGCATATTTTATAAAAATCCTCACAATCAATTTACTTTGATGATGAGTAGTGTTAGAATCTTTTTTTAGGTGACCAAAAATACTAGGCATTCAAGAGTTACCGTACTTTTACACTGAAGAAATTAACTTCCTCAGATTTAACCAGTGTTCATTTAGACAGGATAGTGTTAGAAATTTTCTTCTTTTCAATCTTGTTTATAAGGTGTAATTAATATATTTGCATAGTTTGAATATAGGCTTTACAGTTTATCTCTATGTTCTCAGTTGGAACATGTAAAAGAATTGAAAGTTCTGGACTCAAGAATCCAAATAGTAAATCTAAGTAACAAATAGGAGAGATCTTATTTTTATTAGCAAAGTAAGGCAAATTACAGAAATAAAATAAGTGTAAGATGAGAATTTATTTGGCATACTCTTTCTTGAAGAACTTGTCCTTGCTCTATTACAGTGTTACTTCCACTCAAAATGAAATCATTCAGGTTGTCCACTTCTTTAGAAGCGGTATCTCAGTTCATGGATGCTGTATTATTACTACAGCTAATTTGATTACCAAACCAAAGTGTTTGGCAAAATTTTGTTTTCATTGGCAAAATTCTGCCTCAGGTGTCAAACACAGCCATGATGGCCTTTCCCACACAAACACAAATATGGCCATCTTTTCCAAAATTGGCACAAATTGAGTTCATGAACTAAAGTGCCATTGTACTTTTGCACTCTGTCATTACTTTATATAATTTGTTACTTTCTATAACTGAACAGTAAATTATATTGAACGACCTGCAGGACCAAAGTGTAACCTCCTTATTGAGAGTTGGAAACATGACCATTTCATTTGTTTGCTATTCTAGTAGTATAGAGGGAAAATCATTTGAATCAAGCTAAAACCTGCCTTTTATAGCTCTGTGCCTACAAATACACTCTAAATCTAGAACTGACCTAGAAACCAAAAGCTTTTCAATTTTATGTGTTATGCAAAAGGTTAAAAGCATTTAATCAAAGTTCCTGGGCTACGCAGAGAGCTTTAATCTAGATTACAATCACGAACTGCATTTTCTCTTAGATGAGTGCCTAACCTGGTATGTAAGGCAGCTGCCAATCATCTGAATCTCAGTCACTGCACAGAGAGTTCCAGAAAAGGTAGAGGAGCCTTCAGTATAGCAGCTTTAATAGCACAGGCCAATGTTTTGTCATACTCCAATGTTAAGTGCCTTCGTGCAGAATTTAAAATATGCAGGCAATGTTTAGCCTATTTTCTTTGTGAAGACGACAGAGGGAAAACTGAAAAGGATTAAGAATTGTCTGTGGACATTGATGTGTTTATTAGACTTCTAGAAAATAGTGACGCTTTGCTTCATGACGTTTCCAAATCATGCTCATTTTATTTATGCTGAGAAAAATGCGGAATTCAAGAGGTATAGGAACAAAAGCCTTTTCAAGTTGTTCAATTATAAGGTAATCAGTATAGAAACACAAATGAATTTTTGACAAATCTAATCACGGGCGGAATGCTCTTTATGTTGAGCCGGTTCCCAAGAAAAAATAGTAGTTGCTAAGCAAGAGTTGTGACAGGAGTTATTTTAGTAATGTAAGACAATTATTTTCAAATAAAGACCAAATGGAAGCTAATATTTGTATGTGTATAAATACATTCTATGAGGTCTGATAAAAGTGTGGTGTGTTTAAATTTTTTAAAAAAGTATTACAGTAAAAGACACTACCATTAACTCCCTAAAAAAAAGGATCTGCCTGGCTTCAAGCATCTGTCCTCTTGCCACTTCTAATGCATTTCTGTTCTTTTTCTCTTTTCCCTGAGAGTCTTAGCTAGTTTTCTTGTTGTTCAAACAAAGTAGCCCAAATCCACAAATTAAAGCAAGAAACTTTCCATCAGCCCTCGTTGGTGCAGATTTCCGTCCGTAGTCTGCATGCTCCAAGGCAAAGCAACGTGGAAGAGAGTGTTGCTGAGGAGACACAGCACAAGGCTTGGCAGCAGGAGGCACTAGGCAGCCAACTGCCGTTCCTTTGTATCCCATCCGGGGTACCAGCATTTTTGGTGTTGCCACCCAGAACCATGCTAATTCTACTCAGTGGGCTAACTTAGTACCACAGTACCTCAGTCCCAGTGTCACACACACCCTAGTCCAGCCAGCCCTGCAAAGCCCCACCTGTGAGTGCCTGAGGCTTTCGGAGGACATCTGGACACAGCCATGGTCAGTGGCATCCTGGCTGCCTTGAGGTCCTGAGTTGATTCAAAGTGTTTACCTCTTTCATGGTCATTTGGCTTTGGGGATGAGCCAGAAATCGCACACGGCCATATCCCATGAATAAGGTGGATGGAGACATGCCATCATGTTTTTGTGAGCCTTCCACAACATATACTGTATTTCTGTATCATACCTTTTAAGACAGTCATGAAAGAGGACTTCTATGCCTGCTTCAAAAAGTAGCAAGAATGATGGGATAAGTGAATTCGAGTGTTTTGAGGGCAGTTCATGGCAGTGTGTCTTTTAATTTTTTTAAATTTAAATAGTCACCATTTTGTTGATCACTCTGTTTATAATACTGTGCTTATTTTTATAATATGCGACACTGTTCAGAAAGTATTTTTCATATTTGTATTTTATTAGTTCATGTAAATCGTACAGCATAATGAGCTTTATAACATTTTCATACACGCACATGTAATTCTTCGAATTTACCCACTCCCTTACCTCAACCTTTTCCTCCCTTCTCCCTCTGCCTGAACCACTTCCTCCTCTGTGATGATCACCCTTCAAAAGAAGGTAGATTTTTATTAAAACAGGAAAAGAGAATTGGACAAATGAAAAACAAGGAAAATCAAGTTTGGAGCATATTTCAACCCAATATGCCTAGATAACCCTTACTTTTCTATTCACTTTCTGAGCTATAGTCTCTTTCATTCCTGTCTTCTAATAGCTAGCTTCATGTACTTTTGATATCAGTGATTGTATATACTATATATAATCATCACATGAATTACCAAGATAAATGTTTTACTTGATTTTAAGTAAGACATTAATATGTAAGACACTAGAGATGAGAAAGCAAGGTTGGACAGAGAGTTGGTCTCAGCTGCCTTGCATACAAATAACAATATCTAATGTTGCTCACACTGGGGTCCAGTTATTCTGACTCTTCCACAAGGGTTTGCACTGGCCCCTGTCTCTAATGATGCTTTTCTGTCAGTAGAGGCTGTGTCTGCCCCTACGTCATTTGGTGAAGATCCGGATACCGAGCCTTATCTTTTTGCTTAAAAATCCATTTTCTCAATGGGCAGTAAACTGATGGACCGTATGAACACTATAGTTTGAATCCCATTCCCTAAGCTATGGTCTAAATAACCGGAAATAGGGGCTGGTGAGATGGCTCAGTGGTCTAAAGCACCTACTTAGAACAAGCTTAGCAA
>NDGN011551630.1:0-17244 GCA_002564285.1 Tympanoctomys barrerae | reverse complement strand
CCACATGCCAGCCAGCCCTGCCCCCAGGTGGGCTGAGCTGGCCACACACACACATAAATAAATAAATAATGAATAAATAAATAACTAGAAATAGCAACATCATATGGAGAGTTATCAATAATCCAAGTATATCAGAACCACAAAACCACACAAGTAGTCAAGTACAACTATACCTATTTGTGTAGATTAGCTACACGTCTCCATTGCCTTTGTGGAATCTTCAACTTCTTATTCTTCAAGGATATTCATTAATGGCAGGTTATTTGTCATAATGCCTTATAACTAGTTAAAATTAATTATTGTAGTCTAGGATATAAAAAGAGGGTTTTAGTCTAAAATTAATTACTACTGATGGTGCTATACTTTCATTAATAGGATTATAATTAACATTTTTTTTACAAAACCATATTGGCATGTAGTTTTAAAAAGTTTTTGTTCAAGTCTAAATTACAAAACAAAATTAAAATGCTGCTTTACAGTTCAACAACAAAGATTAAAATTATAGGTTATCTATGTATTTTTTGTGATGTATGTCCTGCCATGTATTTTATATATATTATCTTTACTGTGCAAAACATCCTCAGAAGATAACCGCTATCCTCTAAATCTGTAAGTGAAGAAGAACAATAAAAAGTCAAGCATCATTTTTGCAATTGATAGGTAGTTATGCTATGGAGGCTCAGTGCTAGGCACACACATCAGTTGTGTCCAAGTCTCCCATTCTCCAGTGAGAGAACCTTCCGACTTGCAACTACTTTTGAAATCAAGATGGCTTTGACACATCGGTGTGTCAAACCTAGTTCAAAATTAGTGCCTTTTTGGCTGGAATGACTTCTTGAGAATTTTAAAACACACATTTTGAAACATTTGTGATTGAACCTTGGAACTGGAGGCTTTTCAGGTGGTTTTCAGCCACGAAGTACAGTAATACCTGGCCCAGAAATGTTTCTTCTCACGAACAGTTCAGTTCATGGCCAGAAACATTTGGCAAAATGTTGCCTCTGCTCACGAACCCCACCTCCGGTGACAATGAGCCTATGGGGAAACTCGATTTGTTTCCTCACTTACTTGGTTCATGACCAGAATCGGGGAAGAAATTAAATTCTTGAACCAAATACCACCATATTTTCAAAGAGTAAATGGCCTCTAAGTGCTTTTCACGTATGTTTTGTTGTTATTCAGTGTGCATTACTTTGGAAGATGCATTGAAAGAACTCTGAATAAAAAGACAGGAGAGTGGGAGGGGAAAATAAAGCCCCTGTTCAGAGATCTGCTTGCCTTTCACATGTATTTTAATGCACTTAACAGTAATTCTTTGAAAGATCTGGAGCCTTTGAAAATTTGATGAACATGTTAAATTCCACTTTAGAATTAAAGGCACGTACAGCTCTATGTGCACGCTCATCTCGGGGAGTTAGTGCACTCTTGGGCTGTGCAAGCCCCACTCTCCAGCATAGAAGCCCTTTACTTGTGTCTTCTGTTCTGATTCCTCAGAGGATGAGTCCATGCCCTACCTTCTGTGATAGCCCTAAAATTCTGAATGCCTACTCTAAATCCTTTTTCTTTTTCTCTCTATTTTAGAGAAGGGTCTATAGGGTGTTCAGGGTCTCACTACTAGATGGGGCTCATAGTTATTCTCCTGTTTACAGCCTCCCAAGAGCTGGGATTCCAGGCACACACCACCGTGCCTAGTCTCAATCACTGTCTCAGCGCACCCCGGGTGTGGGTCTGGCACAACAGGCCCAGGGGTTGAACCCCTGGCCCCTGCACCTGCTTACAAGCACTTTAATCCACTGAGCTATTTGGCTGGTCCTTTATTCTAAATCCTGAGATCAAAAGATAATACAAATAGGCAAGTAAATATTCAGTCTTGAGTATGCAGGTGTTAGCTCCATCAAGGAAACCTATATATACACAGATGTACTTAACTTATAGTTTTATTATAAATCCTATTATTGGCTCATTGTGAGGCTTTTGTGAAAATAGATATAAATAGTCTCATCTAGGAGAGTGAAAAATGCCAAAGAATAAATCCATGTGTGCGTAGTTTCTCCAAATAGGCATAAACTACTGCAGGTAATAAATAGTAATCTATTGTATGTCATATACATTCCTTAATATGAGTATTTATTAGTCTAATTTTTTAAAAACTGCCTTGCATAATATGGGTTGCTATAATAAACCCTCATAGACTGAATAATGGATGAACAATAGAAATTTACTTCACTTTTCTGGAATCTGAAAACTTGAAGGCCAAAATGCTAGATGATTTGATGTCTGAGCAGCACCTGGTCTCTCTGTTTCAAGAATGGTGTCCTGGTACCTCATCTTCCCGAGAGAAGAAACACTGTGTTCTCTCAGCTGTCAGCACATGTTATCCTATTCTCTAATTTCACATCATACCCATCCTTTGAAATATCTTTCTTTTTCATAAAATTCATCTCTAGCAGCCAGATATACTTCCAGTAAGTAAAATCAAATGATTGCCCTACCCAAGAAAACAATATCAAAAAAGTTAACATAGTCAACCCAAGGAGTGGGTAGGTTGAAGAAGTGGCAAATCCAATGCTCCAAGCTTTCTACTGAGGACCATAATTTCGTGTGTGTTCTCCCTTTACACAATGAGGTCCCTACCTCTCCATGCTGTCCCACTATCATATAAATTGAAGAGACACATTTAGACCATAATAGTCTGCCTTATTTTTTTTCTTATTTGAGGGAGCATATGTTTAAAGTTTTAAATGTAAAATGTATCTCTTCATGTCATCTCTTTGATGAGTCCTTCTTGAAAGACGCCATATGCTTCTCAGGGCACTTCTAGAGCCCTGGGTGCTTCTTGCTTCTGGTGAGGTTGTCAGATAAATAACTGCCTTGATTTCCTCTTTTAGTAGGTTTATTGAGAGTAACATTACCCTAACTCCTTCTTGTAGAAGGAGGATCAAATGAATTAATGTGTGTGAAACCCTCAGAAGAGTGTCTGGCACCAAGAACATACCTAATAAGTATTAGGCATTATTAAGATTATCATTAGTATTATGAATTTTATTACTGTTGCAGCTGGGTTCTTTTATCCTCAGAGAATTTCATTTGTATATGATCTATGGAAAAATTAACCGTATCCAAATGAGAAAGCTGCATGTATTTGGAGTACTCTGTGAAGCAAAAGAAAATATTAGTGCTTGATAAATGGAAACCAGGCCCATAATAGCATTACAAATTTCAACAGGGGGAAGAATGTATTATTTCAAATGGAAATTCAAACTATATCATCTGCTGTTAGATTTGCATAATAGGAGTGATTCAAAAATCCACGTGTAAATATCGTAGATGATGCTACAACAACTTGAATATTTTTGAGATGGGCAATTTAGCACCTTAAAATGATAAAGCAGCTCATAGGAATTCACCATCCCTAAGAGCGATATAATTAAAAAATAAAGACCAGAAACTACTCAGAACCCTCTGTAAGGTTGATTCACCGTGTGCCACTGTCGTTAGCCCTGTGATTCAGGCTTGTCTTTACCTGTCTCCTGCAAGGTACGGTAAGACTGTACCAAGTCATGTAAAACAGCTGTCAGCACATGTTATCCTATTCTCTAATTTCACACCATACCCATCTTTTGAAATATCTTTCTTTTTCATAAAATCATCTCTAGCAGCCAGATATACTTCCAATAAGTAAAATCTAAGGTGATTGCCCTCCCCAAGGAAACAATATCAAAAAAGTTAACATAGTCAGCCCAACATTTCCTATAGAATGTTGGTTACAGCGAATATAAATGTTCCATAGGAAGCTGTGACTGCAAAGCACTAAAATTATTCAACCCAGTAAAGAATTCCTTTCTAGTTGTCATGTGCTCTGTCCCACATCACTTTGAAAAAGATTATGACTTTTCTTGCTGATTCTCATTCCCTCTTCTTCTTCTTTTTTTTTTTCTTTTCTTTTCTTTACTTTTCTTTTCTTTTCTTTTTTTGGTGGAACCAGGGATTGAGCTCAGGCCCTTGCACTTGCCAGAGAAGCGCTTATTCCACTGAGCCATCTCACCGGCCCCATCTCATTCTCTCTTCTAGTCACTACTGAATGGTTGGTGGGTACCTGGCACTTGTTTTATTTTTCTCTTGACATTTTCAGTGCTAAAGAACATTCACTAGACCATACGCCCCATTAAAAAAAAAAAGGCTTTGATAAATCCCATTGAATTTTTGCCTGACTTCATTTTCCTCACGTTTTTCAAAATATTAGGCATTGGTCTGGGGAGATGGCTCAGTGGAGTAAGCACTTGCCTGGCAAGCTCAAGGGCCTGAGTTCAATCCCCAATTCCACCAAAAAAAAAAAAAAAAAGAATTACTGATTTAATTACATAGCACAGTTCCTGTAGGGTTATCTATCTTTCACTTTTCAAGGTAATTGTTCACAAATATAATACAGTTGAATTTTTTTTTTACTTTAAGATTGGGTTTTTATTCTTGGTATAGGCTTCCAACACAGTACGTAATAATTACATTCATCTTGGAGAATTGGTTGTAGACATTGCATGTCGATCATACTTTCCATATATAAAATACCTTTTTAAGTGTGCCAGCATACTCTTATAGCTTAGTTTCTATTAAGTAGCAAGCGAGGTGAGATTTTGCTTTGGAAATCTGGAGCTTTTCCATAGGGTTATGATAGTCTTTGTAAAAATTATCTACTTGGTACTATTTGGGTGTCAAGCAAGTGCTGTGGGGATTTGTTATTTCCCAGCTCCTACCTTAGCTGATGGACCAAAAAAAAAAAAGAAAAGGGGATTTTAAGACATGCCTGCTTGTATTGCTTTTCTGTTTACTATTTTTCTCTGGAATTGGATCAAAAGTAAATTATAAAGCTAAAGAATGAGTACTTTTTGTCTTTGTTGTCTTTAGTTCAGTCATTGGATTTTTTAATATTTATAATACGTGTATGCATTTTACTCTAATGAATCTCTGTGTGGTATCAGTCTGGTGTTCAAGCACAGGCACAGGCTGCTGTACAGTATTAGGAAGTATTTTTTTTTTTTTTTATAAACAAGGAAGTTAGAAAGGAGCCTTCTGGGCCGGGGAGATGGCTCAGTGGAATAAGCGCTTCCCTGGCTAGTGCAAGGGTCTGAGTTCAATCCTCGGTTCCACCAAAAAAAAGAAAGGAGCCTTCTGATTGGGAACTATTTTTCCTCACTTCCAAGGAAATAGTAGGCTGACTTTATTTCTGCTTATTATGTTGGCCACAATAAGAATAGCATTCTACATAGCATTTTAGAAATTCCAAATGCTTTAACTCATTTGAGTTTCGCAGTGTTTCCCTGATGGCATGATGATAATGTTTACAGACTATGATAAGAGACTGAGGAGCTCAATATTGCTTATATACACAGCTCCTCTAGGCTTATCCAGCACTACATTCTGACTGTCATTGCTAGATGAAGCCCTGTAATAATTGAACTTTTATTAATACTATAAACTTATAAACTAAGTATGTTGCAGCTCTGTGGGTGGCTGTAAAGTTTGCTGTAATGGCCCAAGGTTTGTTTTATTAATTTAGCACAGAATGCTTCCTAATGACAGATGAGCTTTTCTTCTGTCGTAAGTGTGCACGGCTCCCCAACCCGTGCGTCCTTCTTGCTGTGTGTTGTACATTCTCTTCTGTCCTGATCCTCCAGCCGCAGGCCCCTCACATAGCAGCAGTGCCAAATGTCAGAGCAAGCCAGAATAATGAAAAAGTACAGGTCGGGGTCCCTCTCCTGTGAGCTCGCTGTGGTGCTAGGTGGTCCGCTCACAGGGTGAGGCTTGCTTTTGAAAAAGAAACTGTACTTTCCACAGAGAGATAAGGGAAAAGTTCCCAAATACCAGTTATGCCAGGAGACATTGTGTCTTCTGAAGAAAGGTTTGCTTTCTCTAGTATGTTAGAAAAGAAATGCTTCTTTTTACCAGCTCTGACACAGCCATGGGTGTCTCTTGTGATTTAAGCAAAGGAGAGAGAAAATGTATTTTTTGAAATTAAAAAAAAAAATAGATCATTATTAATTTTTTCTATGTTCTAATTTCTGATTCATTTGGTGAGGAAAGTAGATCTTTGTGCATAACAAATGATAAAAATGCAGTGTAGATCTTAGAACGTAATTGGTTGCTTTTTTGTTTTTTGTGTGTGCACATGCGTGCGTGCACAGAAAGGAAGGGACAAAATTTCCTAAATAAAAAGCAGCCTTTGTGCATGTTAGATTTTGAGTAAACCTGTTTTATAGCAGAAAATAAACTGGCCTACCTAAAAAAGTTTTCTCACAAGTTTCACTTTGGTATTTGGGGGAACTGAAAGGAAATAAACCAGGGCTTGAGTTTAAAGGTACCGTTGAGCGCGGAGCAGGAAGCGCGCTGCGGAGGGCCCCTCTCCTCCCCTCACCTCTGCAGCGCACCAGCGGCTGTGGTCCATCACAACACAGCTACTGCCCGCCTGCAAGGCAGCCTCTGACTCCTTCTTAGCTCCCCAACTTCAAGGAGAGCTGCTTCCGGGAGCAGGCCTCTGTGCCACCGTGTCCTCTTGTTTTTTGGCTTCCTTTTCATGTTGCTGCCATCAAAAGTTGCAGTATCAGTCTTATTGAAAAATCTCTCTGCACACAAGAGGAGGAAGCATAGAAATCAGTTGAAAGAGCCTCGGAGTGTGTTCTTACCTAATCCGAGAGGTTGGAAGCTTTTGTTCACCTTAAAATAACTGCAGAGATTGCCTCTCCAAAGAAGGTTAAGAACACCATAGAGAATCATCTTATTTTAGAACTCAGAAGGACCTGAGGGAATCAATTTGTCCAACACACCTTGTTTAGCAGATAAGAAATGACAGGCCTGGACATGTTGACTACCTGGCCGAATGTCAGAGAGCAGAGCACCTGTGGCCCTGGACAGAGTTCCTTGCCCCCTAATGAATGTCTCTAAATTCTTAGCAAGTCCTTAGTATTCTTTCTCCTCCCTAAAATATATATGTCATGTTCTGTACCTGTTGTGATACAAAAACACGCATGTTCCTCTTCTGATTACTTAATTTCATGTTGACGCACTGGTCCATGTACTAGTCTGGGTCCTGGTTTTTCACCTAGCATCAAGTTGTGAGGATTGCTTGTAAGCTTCTTGTAATTACAAATACTCTTTTAAGACGAGACTCTTTTCCAGTCAAATTACCTGCTGACAGAAATAATTTAGTCCACAGAAAAATTGAGTGGGTTCTATTTTTAAGAAAGCTACATGGCCCAATTAGTCCTTCACAAATTAACAGGAAAGAAAAAAAAAAAAAAAAAAACCTTTCGTAACCGCACGGTGACAAAACAGCTTAGATAATGCGCTCTCTCACATTGTAGCATCCTTGAAAGAATCATGCATTCCTCAAAAATTGTTATCACAAATATTCTCCTAAACAGAATATCTTCATCTTTCCAAAGGTCTCTCCCTCCTTATTTAAATATTCAAACATGCCCAGAGACAATGTTATTAAGCCTGTCCTCTTAGTCTCATGCTTGGATGAAGCAAAATCCTGTTGTCTTTGCACTTGAACTCGTGGTACAATTTCTGAAATTTTGCAGCCCTTTAGTGGAATGGCTGAGTCCAAATTCTCCAAAGTGCATGCCGAGCCTTGTTTTCTCACCAAAAACTAACAACTGCTAGCAAATAAAATGATAGCCTAAAAGACGCCTGACTGCTTGAATAAGTGTTTGCTTTTGGCTTGTTGTATACAAAGATGACGAAAGTACCACACTACCAATTGTTCATTTCATCACAACCTTCATTAACTTTAAAAGATCAGCTTTACAATTTTAGGTAAATTAGACCAAAACATTAAGAATCAGCCAAAGCCATATAAGTAAAAATTTTAAGTACCACAAAAAAAGTCGATGGACTGAAGAAACACAAGACAGTGAGTCATATGGGTATAAGATGCAGTTAGAGTCTGGCCTTAGGTTTCTTAATATAAAACTGGAATAATTATTAATGGTGTTGAACTGTTTATGCAACTGCGGTTAACTGGTGAATATACACTCGACAATATGTGAGAAACCATGACAGCCTATTGATCTTATCCATGCAGCCAAGTCAGAAAGGATGAGGTCTTGATAGGGAAGGTGCTCCTTCTGAACCATGACTTTAAGCCTAGTGGCTCCAAAGGTCAGTTCCTAGAGCAGCTCCATTCTCTACTAAGATTTTTACCTACCACAGTAAAAGCCCAACATCTTTGTCATGTCCTACTCTTTAAAAAGTCTTTCTCCCATATTGGTAACAAACGAAAAAAGCAACACAAACCTAAAGCCAGCACTGTCACTAGGAAGTTCTTCTTGACTCCAGGAACAGAAACAGTCAGCTCCAGTATTACAATTCTGTGCCACCTTGGTCCTGTATTTTCAGTTAGCTTTCCACCTAGTAGAGCCCCAGAGGTCTTCTCTTGGCTTAGCAGTGAATTCTGATGACTGCTGAATAAGCAGATGCAGGTCATTTTCCAGGCAAGGCAGGGAATCAAAAATCAAGTTAAAAATGTGTTTTATTTAGATGTCATTCCCCCCCATGAAAGAATTTTCTAGATCCTGCCTTCCAGCAAACATGTCCTAATCACGAGTTTCTAAGGAAGTATTTCATGGCACTGAAGCATTTGGAAAGAGAGCATATTGTATATTTTCCCAGGGTTGGTAGAAACCTCTTTCTAAATATATCATATTGAAAACTGGGGTCTCAACTGGAAGAAACAGACTGGTGTTGAAATGTTGCTTTCGATCTGAGGTTAATATTTTTAGAAGAACAAGACATCACTTTTTCACAAACATTCATGTTTCTGCACAGCTTGTTATATACGGGGTTATGTAGACACCAGTGACAGTAGATTGTGGAGTTTCTAAAGAAGAATCTTTCTCTCACATCTCTGCATTGCAGAGTTCTAGGGGAGAGAGCATGCCTACGGTGTCTGTCTAGCAGCATGAATAATAAAACTTGATGTAAGGAGATTTCCATTTGGGGTGTTATCTACTTAGAGCCAAGTGTTTAAATGGGAGAGAAATCTCAGTATTCTTTTCAGGACATAGATAATAGCCTAATAATTAGTTTATGGAGTATTTATTTTCAGTTTTATACCTTCAGAAATCTCAACTCCAAATTCTCAAAGCATGTGATACAAAGTATTGATCCCAGATGCTTACTTATATTCTTGTCCCCAGGAAGCATAACCATTTTCCAATACCAACCCATCCATGCTCCAAAATTTGCATTATTCAAACTTGAGTCCTATAATCCAAGAAAATTCATTGTATTATCCTGCAGAGGAGTCCCCATACCTGATTCCTTCCTTTGGGGATGATTCCCATATCCATTGTCTCCATGTCCTCAGATGCATTTATTTTAGATGTGCTTGTTATACTTCACATGGGAAGGCCTGGCACAGTGCCCAATTGATAGATTTTCCATTTTATCCAGATTTTTCTATTCTGGTTTCTTTTTAAGTTTCTCATATATTAATAGCTGAGTAAAACTCTTAATCAGAATTCTTTATATTTATCCTTTAATGTTGTTAACTGGGAAATTAAAATATTGAAAGTACACTTTTCCTGTGTTATAAAACAGACTCATTCTTGGCCCAAAATCAAAGCCTGCAGACCTGGGAGAGGTGTGCACTTCCCAGAGGCTGTAACCGAAAGATCTTATTTAAACTGTCCTTTGAATCTATAGTAATTTGGTATAGAGGAGGAATAAGATCTTTATCAACAAAAAGCTACCAGAACCCCAACTGCTTCTTGAGTAGCTGTAATAGATGAATAATGCTACAACCAACTGTGCATTTCAGTTTTTGTTCAGAAAACTTTTCAGCTAATCTGGTGGCACTCCGTTTCCATGTGTTCATCTTGGAGCACAGTTGTTTCCATCTGACTTTCATTACTTTTCTTGAGAAGATCAGCTTTACAACTTGAATCTGAAAAGCACTCAGAGTAATTGCAAGTGGCAATCAGTGAAATACAATAACGTATGTGTTATTATAAAGAAAAAATTTTTTTCCATAATTCCACAACACAGTGTTTTCCCACAGCAGGAAGGATGAGTTCTAGGGCTTCCTACCAAAATACACTGATATCCTTGCATCATATGACTTCTATCCAGGGACAGGCAGCTCATTTCCCACCTAGGAGACTTGTCTCTTTTTAGTTTGGTTATTTAACTATGCTTCATTGAATTAGTGGTAAAGCCCCTCTCTGTAGTTGTATCCTTCAGAATTGAAGACTGGGGTCTCTTGGTGGATGGGAGCTGTCTTCTGAGGTGGAGGCGATGCTTCTCCTTGCTCCCTACCTGCTCTGTGGCAGCTGTTTGTAAATGCCTTCTCACCTGGCACAGCCTTCATTTACTTCCTCACACACACTTTTCCAGGAAAAATCTCACATTTAACTTACCCCTTGTGAAAGCATTGTGCTGAAAAAAGTTAGGATTTCACTCCTTTAAAAAAAAATCAGTACATGTTTGTATTGCATATTGATTACATTCCTTGTGGAGGTTGGTGCACATCCTTTCCTTCCCTTCTTGCCCTATCCCTCCATTTGATTCCCTTCCCATTTGAACAAAATCCACCTCCCTGCTTGCTAGAATCTTTTCTTTTGTTCTTTATTTATAATTTGGGCTTCTATAAGAGAAACTATGGGATATTTAAGCTTGTGTGTCTGATTTAATTCACTTAACATTATGATCTCAAGGTGTAGGGCCAGGGAGAGAGCTCAGCGGCATAAGTGCCTGCCTGGCAAATGCAAGGTTAGGTTAGTTCAATCCCCAGTACCACAAAGGAGTCACTGTTTCAAGGTGCATCCACTTTCCTGCAAATGATTCAGATGTATCCTTTGGTAGAACTACATTGTATATAACTACTACATTTTCTTTATCTGTTCACCTGTCAGTAGCATTTGGGCTGCTGCCAAACTTAGCTGTTAGGAATTACACTGCTAATTCCAGTAAAGTACAGTTCTTCTGATGTGAAATGTTCTAACTGGGCAAATTATTCTTTTTTGTCATGAGTGGTAGCAGAGCTAAATAAAAGATACATGGTATGGTGGTCAAAAAAAAAAAAAGGAATATTCAAGTTAAACCAAAATTAGCACATGACTCTAACCTGGAATAGGACTTGTAAGGGCTTCTAGGGAATCTGGAGGGCCCAGTGTAGCCTGGAAGGACTCTGGAGGCCATGTGTTTTAGGATAGAAAGGCGACAGGTTGCATCACGGGTGTAAGTGGTGCTGAGGTGGGACAGCCATGTGTCCTAACAATCAAAGCAGTCAGTGTCTAGAGATTAGCAGGTGAATGGAGTGGGATGAGGCTAGAGAAGGATCGGGTTTTGTCTGTAATATTGAGAGCTTAGATTTAATTCAAGTAAAATAAAACGCTGTTGAGTTTGAAGAAGTTACAAATTACATGTATCAAATGTGTTCTCTTGCTAGTTAGAACAGACTGCTGAGGACCAAATTAGAGGTGTGATGGTTAATTAAGAGGCCATTGTTATCCAAGGGCAGATTCTGTGCTACTCATATCTACCCCATGCGGTTTAAAGCAAGGAACAAAGGTATACGGACATTATGTCACAGACACAGCAGACAGCCTGCCTGGGGTTAATCCTGGTCCTACCATCTTGGTCAAGTTGGCCAAGTTGTTTTTATTTTTTCTAGTCTCTCCTTCCCACTTATGTGAGAGGGTTTGCTTCATGTTGTGGGAATCAAAAGAATTGATGTGAGTCCTGATAATTAATCTGCAGTAAATTATTTGTCATGCTGACAGAACTACCTTATATGTCTTTTTCACACTCAAGCATCCTTTCCCTTTCATTTTTTTGCCTGGGGCCAGGGATATAGCTCCAGGACATAGCGCCTAGCCTGGCAAGTACAAGGTCCTAAGTTTGATACCCAATAGAAAAAACAACAAAATGATTTTTGTCTGGAAGTAGGGATGAATATGTGAAGGGAATAGGACCAGACAGTTTGTTGTCCTTATGAAACTTTTTTTTTTCTGATGCATCATAAAAACAGAGAACCTGTGAGAGAAAAGGCATTGTGTGGACCATCTGTATAGTATACTAGGTAGTAATGTTCGTTGCTTTGTAGGAATCCCAGGAAGTGACTACGTGAACGCCAACTACATAGATGGCTATCGGAAGCAAAATGCCTACATTGCAACGCAAGGATCTCTTCCTGAGACATTTGGGGACTTTTGGAGAATGATATGGGAGCAGCGGAGTGCCACAGTTGTCATGATGACCAAACTAGAAGAAAGATCCAGGGTAAGGGGAGGCATCCACCAACTTTGCAATCTCTGCTCTCTGTTTTATTCTGTTCACAATCTAAACATTGCCTGAGGTTGACTTTTTCTGACAGAGACTAATTTATGAATCAGCATCAATGACTAGCATGAAACCATTACTTGAAATTTTTGGGGTCATCTCAAAATAGAACTTCTCCTGTACTAGGATGTTGTATTTATGAAAGGGATGAGCACTCCAGGACACGTACAACTGGATTGAAGATTACGTCAGCTTGAACGTATTCCTGAACTCACGTTGAACAAGAAACCACAAGCTTTTGGGAGAATCTCTCCAATGTGTACATCCTATAATTTTCCACCTATGATTTCTCACAATCAGTAGGGTAGGATCTGTCAAAGAAGCTCTTACTTTCAAATTAGCATAAGCTAATTCAGGGTAGCATGAAAACCCATATAGCTTAACACAAGCCTGAGAAAACACATAACTACACAGAGGGCATTTTGCTAGTTTTGACTTCTCCCAAGTGAATAGATTTTAATAACAAGGCATTGCTTGTTAACATCCAAGAAAGGAGTTTTATTCATCTTATGGGTCCAATAGGATGGCGCATGACACATTAGTTAAATGCTATTGATTTGGAAAATGAAAACATAATGTGTGTGCAGTGTGCTGTTTTCCTCACTGTGTGCGCACATTTTGCAACCATCTGAAGAAAATCTTCAATCTGAGATGTTCATGAAAGGATCTCTAAAAGAGACAGCATGTATGATTAGTGGGGACATTGGTGGATGTGTTTGTGATCAGCCAAGGGGTCACTTAAAGAGAACCCTTAGAAGGGGCCACAGCCTGATCCTCTACTTAATATGAGAGTTAGCATAAGTGACCTTCAAAGCTCAAAGTGGCCCTGTTTCCCAGGCCAGGTGTGTGTAAGAGGAAAGAGTTAAAGGTGCTTGGGGTACTAATAAAGAAAAAGGTGGTATGTACAACATGTTTTTTTTAAAAAAAACTGTGACTGTTGTTAAAATCACAAATGAAAAGTTATGGTGCACAGCTGGTCTATTAAATCTTAAAAGTGATGACATCATTTCAAAATGTCCAAATTTCTTAGAGTTTTTAAAACATTGTCTGAAAAAAAATTACATAAAAGTGACTGTGGCTTTGAAAACAAATATTTGTCTACAACTTTATATGGAAACCCGATCAAAGGTTATAGATAGGTCCCTTACTGATTTGTACTCAGGACAGCTGCTCTGTGCAAGCAGTTTATTTAAAAACAACCTCTAACCCAAATGACCCTTGGAGTTAGCAGTTAATTATGTGTCTAACATACATGTAGTGCATTGCTGTATCTCTAAAGCCCTGTGCGGATCAACACTGGTATAATTTCTACCTCATATGTGGATAAACAAATACCCAACTAAAAGAGGGCCTCCAAGGTCATTTCCCTGCCAAGGTCAGAGACAGGAATTGAAGACCTTCTGGCTTCAGATCTCACGTGCTTACCCATCAGGCCACTCTGCCTGATTACAGTTCTGTGAAGCTGAATTACTATATTATGGCGCGTATGGAAGTCCAGCCTACCCTGTCTGTTCTTCCTGGAGATACCCGCTGGTAACAAGTAGTCATTTACCAAGGCTGTTTTCAGTAAAATACACGTTTTATCTTGACACTGCAGGCCTTCATTAAACTGTGCACAGAAACTTGTTTTGAAATAACCAAATGAAATTCTGCCCCCTTTTCTCCCTAATTGCTTCTAATAATAAAGTTAGTTCTAACTGGCTCCACTGTCACTGCAGCATCTGAAGGTAATGAGCGGCTCTTGGCGGAAGGCGTTGTGACTTAAATACCTGCAGTTTATCTTTCTGTTGCAGGCTACCTTTTCCCCCACCCCCCAGACCGAGGAACTTATTTGGAACTTACTAAATGAACCTTTGTTTGCTCCCTTTCATTAATTACTCTTTGCTCTTGCAAGCTATCTTTCTCCTGTGCTTAATGGCCTGAAGACACCAATTAAAATGCTGTCTTATAATTTTTATTCTGTGCTGGTTCAGCCTGTCCCTAAATTTGCGATGACCTGCACAAGCCAGTAGGCAGTGGAGGTGTGTCAGCCATCGCTGGTGCGGCCATGCAAGTGAGTCCTGACCCCCAACACCTGCAAGCCCTTCCTTCTACACTTGGAACATTCGGGAAGAAGCATCCAGACGTCAGTGGTTAGTTGTTACAGAAATACATAGCTTCATGCTTCAGGAACATTGTGGGTTCTGGGACTGACCTGGGAAGTCAAGAGAATTCTCAGTTCCGAGCAGCGAACTTCAAAGCAGACCCTTGAAGTAACCTGGTTCCCCTGAGGGTCTGCCTAGAGCCTCCTTACCATAAAGAGGAGAGGTTCGGGTCCCACAGGATAAGCAAAACATCTCTGCAAGGGCCAATGCCAGAAATTGCATTATTTAGATTAAGACTGTAGTTTTCAAAATGCAGTGCCCCCCCCCCCGTGGTCTATNGTACATGTGTTAACATTTCTGTGAACTAGAAGTATGTAGTCATTCCTGGTGACTGTGGCTTTGACATGAGAAATAGAGAAGAAAAGGCAAGAGAAGATAGCATGGTCATGTTACACAGAACTGCCAGGGATTGCTGTCAGGAGTGAATCACGTTCCTGACTCAGGAATGTGCGCAGTTGCAGGTAGGGGTGCCTTCCAGGCAGGCTTCTTGGTTCAGGTCTTATCTCCAGCCCTGAAGACCTTCCCAGTGGCTTGCACATTGCTTATGCCCTCTGAGTCTCACTTGTGTTTTGGGGAATACGTGAAGAGGTTGTGTGGATATTGCCTGGAATAAGGATCATGGCCTGGTGGTGCCATGCATCTCAGCTATTATTATTTGGTTAAAAAGTAGGAGCTCGTGCCATTGCATGAGTTTCCCCTAAAACAAACTCAGTCTTAGCCCCCAAGTGAAATGAATTTGTGTTCTGTGGTTGACAGTGAATCCTTACCAGTGTCACAGAGCTGCTTCACATGACTGACTCCACTCCTTGTCCCCAATGTTGCATACACGTGCGTTTTTGTCAAGAAGGGAGGGAGCTCAGACCATGGGATTCTCCTGTACTTGGGTTCCCCAAGATATAGATTCAGGAATGGGGATGCTGGCACAGGGAACTTGTTAATCAGTTTGCTAATAGAACAAGATGGCATTCTGATGGCTAAATTACTGTAAAAACCATCCCTTGAAGACAGACAGACATGTCATGAGCTAGGGAGACACAGATTACATAGAGAAATAACTGCTGCCTCTAAAGGGAACATATTGTGATCCCTCATTTCCTTTGGGTTAAGTTTTACATTTCTTCCTGCTTCCCTAAGTGATCAGTTGATTAATTATTGGGGCACTGAGGATTGAACCCAAACCTTCACATTGAGCCGCATGCCTGTCCCTTTTTAAGTTTTCTTCTTTTCTATTTCAGACATGCTCTTGGCAAGTCACTAAATTGTCTGGGCTGATCTTAAAATTTCAGCTCTCTGCCTTGAGCTTCCAGAGTACTAGAATGGAACACATCTACCACTACACCCGGCTCTCACCCCTTTATTTTTTCTTTCTTTTTTGAGACAGGGTCTTGCTAAGTTGTGCAGACCAACATAGAACTTACAGTCCTCCTGCCTCAACCTCCTAAAATGCTAGAAATACAGGCATGTGCCACTGCACCCAGCTTCTGTGTTTTATGATGCTAAAACTTCTTCCCTTACAACCAGTCTTGTGTTTTTAAGCTGTTTTGTCTGGAGCTCATTCACTCCTCTGGCCTGAGGTTTGTCAGCGTTGCTTGCAGTTTTGTGTGAGTTAGGAGAGCTGCAAGAAAAGAGGCTGCTGGATTCAACCGCATTGCTACAAGTTTGATTGGTCTCTTTCTAGATAACTGACAACACTTAGCATTCATATGGTGAAAGAAGCCTGTAAGGATGAAACTGACTTAGGACTTAAATTAGTCATTTGAAAACTCAAGTTCTTGATTTTATGAATGTTGTCACTTTCCCTCTGTCGAGTCTTTGAGAGGATCCTCAGCTGCCACTGCTTGCAGTAGTATCTTATGGAACTGTTTTCATTGTCTGCATTCAGTTACGGAAGCCCGAATAGAAACTGGCTAAGATGAGTATCTCCTGGGTTTCACCGGGCTGCAGGAAGAAACAAGGGACATTGAGCCTCAGAGCTGGCAATGGTGAGGAAGACCCTGCCTCCTTCCTGAAGTGCACAGATCAATACAGCGCTGTGGCAGAATGTCCTGTGTGACACGAGATACCATTAGTGGGTTTCATGCCACAGTTTCCATGAGTATTGCCAACTGCTCTCAAGTTCTGCGGAGCACACGGATTCTCCAGCAAGTCCATGTAGTGCCCTGAATGCGGTCTCTAATTGTTTCCATGTTTCCTAACATGCCAATAAGTACATGAATTGGTCTGGGAAGAAAAAGTCTGGAAAAAATGAAACACTGGCAGGAAAGCAAAATGCATACAGCTGGGGTTTCCACTCAAAGGATGTTATTTGTGGGTAACAAGGTATGTGGTTGGCAGCGTCCTTTGAAGAATTAGAGTTCCCAAGGTAGGATTGGCCAAGGTGATTCCTGGTGTAAGGAGGCCCATTATTTAGTGGGTGACAGTCCACATTTTTCTTTTCCTTTCATCTGTGTGCTTTTGGATGTTTCTCTTCTACTTTGTTTTCCTTTCTGAGACATATAAGACAGAGGGAATGTGGAAATTCCCTTTCCCAAATTCTGGAGCAGTTTGATAGGGTATTTAGATGCTGAAATGGCTTAAACAAGGTTAGGAGATGACTTCCCTGTCTGCCTTTGTTCCCTGCTGATATTTGAGTCTGTTGTTACTTGAACAATCTTCCAAGTTTTTTGTGAGGATTTATTTACTTAAAGAATTATTATTATTATGGGGCCAGGGAGATGGCTCAGTGGAATAAGTGCTTCCCTGGCAAGCGCAAGGGTCTGAG
>NDGN011551623.1:0-18505 GCA_002564285.1 Tympanoctomys barrerae | reverse complement strand
CTTGCTTAGCTTAGCTTGTTCTAAGTAGGTGCCTTAGACCACTGAGCCATCTCACCAGCCCACCAGTGCTTTTTAGAAAAGGAATCAACCACTTTCTTCTTGGCTCCCTTTTTGCCACCTTTCGTAAGGCACTAGCCAGTTCTTCCCTACCGCCATGGTGCTGCTCAGAGAGCCAAAAAGGCTTAAACTGAAATTCTTGATCCCCAGATGGTAGGATTTATTGAAAGAGGTTATCCTGCAGGAGTCTCCTGCTTTGCATTTACCATGGCAACTATTCCTGAGTCCATGTTCCACGTATGAATTGTCAAGCCAGGTGGTCCACAGATTAAAACAGTGTGCTACAGAGTCCTACTCACGTGGGCCACTCCCTGCTAGATGGATCAACGTTAGGAGTCAGAGTGTGAGGGCACCCAGGTGAGGGGCTTCATAGACAGCAGACAGCAGCCCTCAAAATCTGAAAAGAATGGATCTTGGCTTGAGGCATGTTGTTGTCATATCTGAGGTTGGAGTAAAGGTGGAAGATGCCAGTATTTTGCTATGCTTAGCTTAGCCAGTAGGAGAAATAGCCTGTAGTGTGCACAAGGTGTGTTTCAGCTCTTTACTATGTTTGAGTCTGTTCCTCCCCTCTCCCTTCCCCTTCAGCCAAAACATACTTAAATCTTTATGTGTTGACACAGCACAGATTTAATCTTGCATGTATAACACTTAAAGTTTTCCAAGGTCAGACTTGAGGTCCTCCTGTAGTGACTTAGGTTTTATTGGTGTAGCTTGTATTCCACTATTACAAAACATCATTGGCCAAATATATTCTATTACGATTGTTTTGATTACTCATCCACTAAGACATTAGCTGTATTTAAATGAGTTTTTAATGAACCATGGTAGCAAGTAAGGCTCAGAGAATGATTAAGGATTTAGTATTGTCTCTGTGTCATTAAAGTAAGTTTAGTCATCAGAAAGCTTACAAATTGACTTTCTAGTTCTTTTTTCTCCATAATAATTAGTCACTATATCATTACCGTTTCTTCTGAGGTTATTTCTCATTCTTACTATGATCTTCTTGAGAGAAAGATGTATGTGTTCCTGATAAAATCACAATTAATGCCATCTCCTCTGTTTTGGAGTCTTTCTCTGTGCTGTTAACCAAATTCAGAATTATTTCGGTCTATCATTCTGAGATATCCTGCTTTTTAATTGTCACTTAAGTAATGCCATAATGTAGTTGTAATCTCACAGATAGGTACAGATGGGACACTGACACTTGTGACAGCAGTGAGGGGGGTTGTATTGTACCTGACAAGTGGGTCAGCTTGCTTAAGGCTGTGTTCATTTGCATATTTTCTTTGTGGTTTGTGGTTCACATACCCAAGGCTATTAGTTGAACATAACTCTTACACTGGGAATCTAATTAGTTTAAAGGCTCAGTGAGTGATAGAGTGTGTCACCCTGAGGAATGGCAGAATTAAGCCTCAGCTCTGAGACGTAGCACTGGGACTGAGAGTTTCATGGGTGGTATCTTTTACTATAATTTCCAGATGGAACAGAACATCTCAGGCATCTGTCATGAAGCAGTACTGCCTTCTCACAGGATGCTGTTAGTTCTCATGGGACAAGTGACCTATGACCTTTGGCAGGTTATCATGGTGGTGAACCCTTGCAGGGAGTCCAGGTGAAAGTGGAAATGTCTTGCCCTTTCCAAAGTGTTGCATTGTGTGAAATGACACAAAGATTTATTTCATTAGATTATTTTCTTATGTTGGATAACGTACTTTGCTCATTCATATAAACGTGTTATTGCCTGGTTAGTTTTCCTTTAGTGCTCCACATAATGAGTACTTTTGCAAATGATTTTTTTAAAGCACATGTTGTGATCCTAATGATAAGAATTCATAGATTAACTTAGGGGAAGGAAAAGTGACTTGGAATATCAGTAATGTAGAATTAGAATATTACGGAAGAGCTTCTCTGTGACTTTAAAGCACGGCTATCTCCAACTGCTTGGTTTTTATTAAGTTTTAGAAACTCAATGCAGTTTGCTGTAGTGCTTGCAATTTGTTGGATTTTCTTCTTGTTATTTTCTGTTGTATTACGCTTTCGAGGTAGACTTGCCCGTGGCATCTTCCTGCCACTTCTCAGAGGCGTCCCTCCAGTTTTGTGTTTCCTGGTGAATGTGCTGGTGTCACGTGCCTTATGTTTTCATGGGGTCTGCCCTACCAGCATGCCCTCACAGTTTCAGCTGAAGAGTGAGATTTGGAGGTGGCTTGGAGGTTACTCCCAGTTTTACTTTTTCACATGATATGGGTCTTCCCCAGTGTGAAAAATATGCCTTCTTAAAGAATTATGTTCTTATTTCATAGTCACATAATTCCATACATTAATATAAAATACCCAGGAATATTCCTGGGACCTGTCACAAGCAACTTCATAAGGTATGTTCAGCCTATCCCTGAAGAAAGCAGCAGAAACAGAAAGCTTGCTCATGAGATGTGGCCATAAAATGGATTCCGAGTGTGTGTGGAGTCTGAGCCTAGACTGGTAAATGGCAAACCTTTTAGAGCTTTCAGTGATAATGAACAGCTGGCCATGGCTCGTGTGTCATAGGCTTGTCACCATTGACCTAGAGGTTTTCAAGTAACTGCCTGACTTAAATCACCTGCCATTTTCTTGTATGAAAGCAGAGCCTGCAAGTTCTTGTGATATTTTTTCTTTTTTTTTAAGGCTCCCTGATTAAGACTGAGTGATGCTATCACCAGCATGGAATTGTTTGCAATTATCTTGATTGCTGTCAAGGGTATTCAGAAACATTTTAGGTGGTGGCATCAAAATTGCATTGATTTGGCAAGGTGGGTTATATAACCTTTGGTTAATCAAGAACCAGCAAAGTCCTATTCAAACACTGGTGGATGATTGTATTCTGTAGCTATCACGTGGGTTGTGCCGGTGATGCGGGAGTTCCAGAAGCAAGAGGATTTTGTTTGAAGTCAGGGAGACTTGATTTCCCATTTCAGATTCACTCTGTCATTCCTTAACTCTGGCTGGATCAGTTTTTCTGAGCCTCAGTTTGCTTTTTGTAGAGTGAAATGTGAGGCAGCCAGGGGAGAAATCGGGCAATGGAGGAAGAACTTCTTTCTTGGTTAAATGTTGGACAAAGCATTTTCTAGGAAAGCTTCTTTTCCTTCCTTTTTCTAATATTTTAATGGCTTTGTAACACAGGATCTCAGTGTATGGTTGGGATTGGCCTTGAGCCCACTGTGTAGTCCAGGCTGGCCTTGCACTTGGAATCCTGCCACCCCCGCTTCCCAGTGCTGAGATTACACACATGTGCCACCATTCGCCACTTCCAGTTTTTTAAAACTATTGCTTGTAGAACCAAATACATCAACTAAGCTTTGCCTTATTCTTCATTATTCTTGAAACTGATCCTTGCATTTACAAAAAATCCACATTTGTCAATCACCACTATATAGTTTTAACAATAGCTAAGCAATATGTTCTTGCTTTGTTCTAAAAACTGATATGCCTTATCTCTTTGTTACAGCAACTTGTGGGCATTGACACAATTAGTTCCTTCTTCCTGCCATAAACTACCAAAAGCTCAAGGCTTTAAACAATGCAAATCTGTTGTGGTGTGTCTCTCTTTTAGCTATTCCCCAAAGCCTCATGCTCTCATGTGTGGAGCGTTTTGGAGGTGGCTGGATGTAGGGCCTGTGAGTGTGGATTAAAGATATGTGATACCTATGTTAGTCTTCTGATTGACTTAGTATAGTTCTGGATGCTGATGATGGCAAGGACCAGTCTGAACGTAGGTGGCAGCAATCACTAGGCTTATCACTTGGGTAGCATATCAAGGGCTCACTGCCTTCTGCTGTCCTGCCATCCATTATTTCTTCTCTGTGATGCCCCTCTGCCATGCCACCCTGCCTCAGAGACAGCCAACTATGGACTGAATCTTTACAAACTGAGCTAAATAAACCTTAACTACACCTAACTTGAGGGTGTCAGGTGTTGTGTCTCCACAATGAGAAAGGGAATAAGACAAGAATTTAACAGTTCTGGTCAGGAGAAGTCTGACACGGGTCTCACCGTGTTAGCAGGGTGGTGTTTCCTTCTTGAGTTCTTGCGGAGAGTCTCTCTCTTGGCTAAGTGCTGTTGGCATCTTCTGGCTAATAGCACAAAAGTGAGCTAATACCGTCTCTCTGTGACATCTTTCTCTGACCACAACTGGGGAGAGCCCTCCATTTCTGCATTTGGTGATTTGGTGGGACTCCGGGCAGTGTCTTCATTTTCACATCTGTAACCTGAACACCATTTGTAAACTCCTTTTGCTGTGGAAGGTGATAGTCACTGATCACAGAGATTTGAACATGAACAACTTTGGCAGGTGACGCCTATTCTGCCCAGCACAACTGCCACCGGCTTTTTCAGAGCATGAAATGCTTGGAAATATGGAAAGGCCAGTGCTTGTCATCTAAAGACAAGGTGGCTGCTGGGCCTCGGAGCAGCTCCTTCCCTGGTCTCTGCTCTGCGTGTCGCTGCACTGTGCATTCTTGGGCTTCCAGGTCATCATTTTACACATTAGAGCAGCCACACGAGATCAGATGGGTTTAAAAACATTGTTTTGTGATGCTTACGTGACAGGTTTTCTTCTGGAGCGTTCTTATGTTTCAGAGAATTAAAGAGACTTGTCTTGGACTGTGGGAAATGTGTAGAAACTAGGGGAAGGCACACAAATTCGGCTGTCATTTCTCATGGAAAATCAGTGGGGAAATGGGACAGAAGAGAGTGAGTAATTATTGAAAAACTTTAAAGTGAACTTTAACAAATGATCTCTTTCATGGACCGCAGAGAAGATTCCATCTGTCAAAATACAGAACTGAGTTGCATTTCAGAGATTTAAAAGACATTTCCTTTACTTTTTGAAGGTCATAATAGAAATTTTAATGTGTGGTGTTTCTGTAAGAGTCCTGTTTTCTTTTGCTGTGTTACTATATGTATTCTTGTAGAGTAGATTTTCTAAAATTATATATCCTTCCTAATTTAACACAAAATTACTTCATGTCTGCACCTGGCACTTAAATTTTGGTTTAAAAGAAAGCTGTAAAATTGTATGCTATTGGCATATTGCGGATCACCAACTGTAATTCTGCCACTGAGACTGAAGCAGCATTTGTTCATAGCACAGTCCAGATTTCATAATCCTTGTTTTCTAAAAATGATGGAGATAGTTATTGAAGCTAATATACATTATAAGCTCTTCCATCATGTGTGGCATTTAAAGATCCATTCTCTGTAGTTTTCTATCTCCATTTTCAATTTGCAGAAAGGACTTGGTTCTGTAGAAAAGATATCATTGTGAAAAGTTAATAACAAACTTGAATTTCATTTGCTTCCAATTATACACCAAAATGTCACAACTTAATATCTTAAAAATGCATTTTAAGCCACATACCTTGTGACAAGCATGCTGTTATTAAAATCAAGTCCTGATCAAGAGCTCGAAATGGATATTGTTAGGTCCTCAGACTTGCAAAAGTATCTTGCCTTTTCGATTTATTTCCCAAATAGAAAGCCGAAAGCTTCTTATTTCTGGAAAGGAAGTAAGAGTGGCTGAGCTGGAGATTGGCCACACTTGGAGCTAGAGCAAGGCCACCCCAAGAACAGAGAGCCAGGGGCGAGCCATGTGAGCAAGCTGCTGGGACCAGAGCAAGGCCAGGCGGGCGGGCGGGGGGTGGTGTCCTCCCTGTTGACTACAGCACATGTAGCTGTGTCTTACTTGCAGTGTTCTCTGCAAACACTGAAACCTTGCACTTTGGGCTTGTCACATGCTTTCCCCCCTACCGCTTTTACTATGTATAAGTACAGATGCAGACTGTGCTGGGTTGTCACTGCCTCTCCACAAGAGAGGTCAGCTGCCACCTCCTCCCAGCTTTCCTTTTAGTGTGTATCTAGCTTTTCTTAGTCTTCTGTTGATACCTCTCAGGACCATGCTGGGTCTGTAGGTTATGGGAAAAATAGGCAGACTAAAGTAGCATGGTCAGACTGTAGCCCATGGACACATTTGGCCAGCTTCATGCTGCTGTAAATAAAGTTGTATTTCAACACAGCCACATTCATCTGTTTGTGTGTTGTTGCCTATAACTATTCTTGTGCTGTCTTGGCCACCTAGAATAATTTTGATTCGGATGATGTGGACCATAGTTCTGATGTTCTCAGAGTTTGTCAATTCTTGATCTCGTGAAAGGTCTGAGCTTCTAATATATAAAAACATTTGCCAGTGAATGTCAGATAAATAAGCTGATTTTTATGGAACACGAAAACCTTGATGTATACCTACAGGTGTACATCCATACATCCAGGTACACTTTTCCATTTTTTTGTAGCTGTAGAGGATTTCTTTCCCTGCTTGTGTTGCCTGTTATAAGGTTGAGTGGCCCAAGTATTTATCATACTTTGCTTTCTTCTTACCACTTAACCCTCCACTGGATTATTTAATCAGCTAATTGTATATTATACCACAAAAAGGCCCAAGCGTCCTATTGGTCTATGTGTCTCTATGACCTTACAGTGGTTTTATTTTATGAATTGATTAATGATATAGGAATGTTGATGTAAATAGAATTTGTGGGCTAGGGAGATAGCCGGCCACTAAAACCAGGCGAGGTGGAGCACACCTGTAATCCCAGTGCCGGGGAGGCTGAGACAGGAGGATCACTATGATTCCAAGCTGCATAGTGAGACCCTGTACCAAAGAAATAAATAAATAAAAGATTATAAAAAGAAAGAAAATAGCATTTGTTCAAAGTGATGAAACTACGAAATGAAGATTGTAGTTATAAATCCTGTTCTTATTCTGTAGATGTTTTTTATTGTCCTTTAACTCCTAGGGGTATGGGTGTTGAAGAAGCTGGGTTGGAGCCAGTACAGATGGTTCGTTTTGTCATGCCTGGTGGCTCCTCCTCCCTTGCAACGCTGGTCTTAGTTGCTAGCTATAGATGGAAGGTGAATGTCTAAGGTGATAGCCTCATTGATCCTTTTAAATAATTTTTTTTTGTGTGTGTGGTTGTGTTAGACTTTTAAGAACTGCATTAGCTATAAGAAGAAATAGAATCAGTTTTTATTTTCTGAAGTATGTTAGCATGAAGCACCTATAAATTTTAATTTGAAACCATTTTAAGTTCCAGAAAGTTGGAACATATTGTTTTAAATGCCCTTCATTTATTTGATATATGTTAATATCCTGTATAATCATAATACATTTATCAAAAATAACACATAAGAACACTCCATCAGTAATGTCAACTAATCTTCAGAGCTTATTTAAATTTTATTTCTCTCTCTGTCTCTCTGTCTCTCTGTCTCTCTCTCTCTCTGTCTCTCTCTCTCTTTGCTGGTTCAGCCTGCCCTGAGGGCAGGACTGGCACAGCATGTGGTGTTGGGGATTGAACTACAGTCCTCTGCACCTGCTTAAGCTTACCTAAGCAGGCTCTTTAGACCACTGAGCTACCTCACAGACCCAAATTTTATCTCTTTTACTAGTACAATATATTTCTAACCCTAGATACATTAAGGATCCCATCCTATGAAGTTCTCATTGTCTCCAGTTTCTAAGACATCAGCATCCCTTCCTTTACTTTCACGTACTTTCTATTCTGAGCGTCTAATCTTGTGGAATGTCCTTCATTTTGGGTTTGTCTGATGCCCTCATGATTAAACTGAAGCAGCGTGTTTTGGCAGACGTGGCCCCCACAGGACTAGCATTCTAGCCTGCTCGCTGTGCCTCGTCAGGCGGCACGGCTGCTGACATAGCTTATCTCTGCTGGTCTCTCCACTGCGAAGATAGTGTCTTCCTTTTTTAGTTGAAACATAGCTTATGAGGAGTCGCTTTGGAATGCGAGCATAACCTGTTTCTCTTCCATTCCTGTGCATGACTGTTATCATCTTATCTATGAATTGCTACTATGGAAGTGCTGAGCTAACACTTCTATTTCCATTATCACAGCTATCTTCATCATTTGGAACACTGCTGTAGGGAACACTTGTTCATGTTTTACCATCTTTGGGTTCTGATTCAATGCTAGCATTGCTTTTTTTTTTTTTTTTTTTTTAAAGACAGTGTCTCACTGTGAAGCCCAGGCTGGCTTTGGACTTGCAGTGACCCTCCTGCCTCAGCCTTCTGAGTGCTGGTATGATAGGCATACACCACCACACCTGGTACTACTTATTTGTTTAAAGGTTACTGAAATTTTGCTTCTGGGATACAGATACAAAACCAACAGATACCCCATCAGGTTGGTATCTGTTTCCCTTCTGTGTGTCTTCATCACTTTCAAATACCTCATCACTCTCACTGTCACCTGTCATTCCAGTTTATCCTGGGTTTTCCCTGTTTCCAACCCTAACACCAGTCACTTTCCGAAAGAGCCTGGTTTGTTCATTGGAAGAGTATTAGGAACTAGCATATGAGCACTATAACTCTGTGACCTTTCAGTGAACAGAGCCAGGAAGTACAAGATGTGATCAAAATATCTGGTAAATGTTTGACTTTCAAAAATGTATTACAGGCACATGCCTGTCATCCCAGTGTTGGGGAAGCTGAGATAGGAGGATCACTGAGTCCGAGTTGCATGGTGAGACCCTGTACCAAATAAATAAATAGATAGATAGATTAAAAAAAATATTACAGGGTTGGGGAGATAGCTCAGTGGCAAAAGCAACTGCCTGGCAAGTACAAGGTCCTGAGTTCAATCCCCAGTACCACAAAGTAAATAAATAAATAAATATAAAAATGTATTACAGTGAAAAACACATTTCCATTAATCTCCCTCAGAATACTCCTCCATGCCTCCTTTGCTTGTAACACCTACCCCACCATTGTTGCCATTGGCAGTCCTCTTGCTTGAGTGACTTTAGAAGATGTGATAAAAGTATATGTGGAAGGGCAGGCTCGTAAAACATTATGGTGTGTGCTTACCCACCTTATTGACTGGATTTGGCACTATGTGACATTGGGCTCTTCCTCAAAGTCAAAATGATCGTGAAGGACATTTTGAATTGATTCAGGACACCGAGGCAGCCGTGGTACCAGAACTAAAGACACTCAGGATGGAGTTCCAGAGCTGCTGCCGAAGGTGGCAAGAATGATGGTATTAAGTGTATTTGAAGTGAGGTAGTTTATTTTAAGGGGATTAATGGCAATGTTTCTCTTACCACAATAAATTTTATTTTAAACATGGATCATATTTTTTCATGTTTATGTACTCATATGCATCAACATTCATCTATATCCTTCTGTAAGCCTGTTGCCATGCACTGCATTATGACATTTTTGTCAACATTGAGCTGCATATATAATGCTGGTTCCAGAATGGAGCTGAAATTTTCCTTCTGCCTAGTGACATCAGAGTGTAACACATTACTCATGTTATTCTGGTGATGCTGATGGAAAGCAGCCCACCGTGCTGCTAGGCGTAAGGATGGGTAGCACCCACAGTTATGTCTAATGTGTAGCACTGGGCACTGATGAAAAGTGGCTGTCGAACTTCTTATGTGCTTACTTTTAATTATTTTGTTTGAGTGTACTACGGATAAAACCATTTGTGGTGAGATGGTATGCCATGTTACTCAGCAGTTCCTGCCCACTTTGGACATGTACAATGACTCTTACATACACCACACACAGAGGAGGATGTGGCGGCCTTGGCCTGCGTGTCTCGGATGTTCACGCTGTGGCCGAGTCAGCCCGGGATGCATTTCCAGAACTTATCATTAGGTGGCACCTGATTATATCTACCTATGAGAACCCTGCGTTCCTAGCGATGGCTCCGATCCCAACCTACTAACGCAGAATTAGCTTTTCTTTAATCATGACTTCCAAATAATGGGTTTCATTATCCAGAATATCTTCACTTCTTATTTATTCCTGGTATGTGTGTTTGTGCATCTGTGTGCCTGTGTGTGTATATTTGTAGTAGAGTGAGAATTGCTGTGTACTTCGGAAAAGCAAATTTGCTAAGTAGCACACAGTATTTGGGTGGCAATTCCTTTTGTCTTCACATTTACATGAAAACACTGCCTTCAAAGGTAGGCTAGCTGTTCTTTTCCCCACCCTGCTCAGTGTGGCGGCATTATTTATTTGTAGCATAGTTAGGTTTATTGGGTTGTGTGCCATTTTGGTCTACCCTTTCCTTAGGCCACAGTGTACCTTCCATCCCATTTGCTTCCAGGGATCTGAATCATTGCTATAATTCTAGCTGCATAGAAAGATGCACTCAGAAAGATGTCATTTCCCATTATTGCCCCGTCCATTCCCATTCTCTCTTTCAAACTTGTTCCTGTTTATTCTCTATGAGCAAGTCATTTCAGCAGTTTTCTTTTATTTCTTCCTACATGTTTCATGCAGAAATGATCAGGTACATATATGGTTTTTAATATCCCCTTCTCCATATGTGGAAGGTAGCTTATATCGTGTGCATGCATGTGGCTGTACAGCTATGTGTGTATACTCATTCACATGTACACACACACTTTGGCAGTTGTTCTACTTAGCATATCCTGATTGATTGATTGATTGATTTAGCTAGTGGAACCGGGATTGAACTCAGGCCCTTGTGCTTGCCAGGGAAGTGTTTATTCCACTGAGCCATCTCCCCAGCCCTATATCCTGTATTTTAAAAAAGGTTTAAATCCATCCTGGTTTTGCCATTATGTGGTACCAGTCAGTTTTATTGTTTTTCACCCTTACAATTTTGGATATAAAATTCAGAAATGTAAAAAAAGTAAAGCATCTAACTTAAGGGAAGCACAATTTCTTTGGGGGTCTTGCTTTTTACAACTTAACATATTTTTCCACTTTGGATTTATGTCAAAATGGTATATAGCAAAATATTATATAATGTTGTTTAGCAATTTAAATGACTTGTTTACAGATGCGAATTTACTGCTCTTTTCTAGTTGGTAGCTGTGTTTGATGAGCAAGACCCACATCATGGAGGTGATGGCACCAGCGCCAGCTCCACAGGGACCCAGAGTCCAGAGATATTTGGTAGTGAGCTTGGTACCAACAACGTGTCTGCCTTCCAGCCTTATCAAGCAACAAGTGAAATTGAGGTCACACCTTCAGTCCTTCGTGCAAGTAAGTGGGCGCTCCTTGCTCTCTGCACATTTCATCTTAATTTACAGGGATGCCAACTTGTGTTATCCATCCCTGCTCCTGTGAATGGAATTCATTATCTGTTTCTATCAGATGTCGATTAAGTTCAGCACCTAGGCCAACATCTTTTGTAAGAGAATCAGGCAGTTCTGTACATTTTAATAGACGGTGCTTATATTAATTCACACTAGTAGCAGTTGTTGCAGTTAAGGTACCTGGATTCTTTTTCCTGTGTGTTTCATTGGAATGTTAGAGGGGAGAAGGAATCACAGGGCTACCTGGGGAAACACAACTCAGCCTCACGGATCCATAGCCTCAGGGACAAGTACTGCTCATGTTAGCTGGACTCTGTAGGAACTGGGGAAGAAGAGACATGAGGCTAAAGTTGTCTTCAGGATCTGGCAGAGCTGCTGTTTGGGGACATCTCCAGGACAGAGGAGGTGGGGGCCAGGAGCATCTCTGTGAGGAGGTTCTACATGTACTTGAGGAACTGGGGTAAGCATTTCTGGGAAATTTACTCAGAAAAGTCAGATACTTTTGCTAGAAATAAAATTTTGTGTTTATAATTTTCTGAGCTGTTATTCAGTATAAGAACTATGGTAGGAAATTTATGTGGGGGAGGGGAGGCTAGGGAGATAGCTTGGCAGTCTAAGGGCCTGCCTGGCAAGGGCAAGGACCCAGGTTCGGTCCCCAGTACCATATGCCATGCTGCCCCAGCCAGAGACACCGCGCCACACCCTGCCTCCTCGCATCACAGCACTGTCCAGCTAAGAGCCTGTCGTGCCAAGGCCAGAAACCCCGAAGTGCCTGAAACTTAGGAGAACACCAGCCTATTGAATCCAGCCTATTGAACACTACTGTGAACCGCTCCCTTGGTACACTCACAGCGGTGACATGATTCCTGTGTCCCTCTGCCAGATGGTATGAACCCATGTCATCAGGTGGCTTTTTATCAATTTTATTACTAAAAGACTGATAAACGTGATGGGTGCTGTTTGTGCCACCAGCAGCTCAGGCTGCCCAGCGGGGGTTGTGTGTGTACCATAGGTGGCTCGCTTGGGACATGTTAAACTAGAGGGTAAAATGTGGTTATCAGCTGGTAATAAAATTGCTTTTAGTAAGTAATGTGCAGCAAGAAAAGAATGCTGCTTATAGGTAGAGGTGCACACAAAATTACATATTTGATTACTAGAATAAAGATGTAAATTTTTCTAAATACCAGAGATGTATCTCAGGAAATGGAAAGATAGATGAAATAGGCCCTGCTGGTAGGAAAATGACATAAGATTGGATAATAATAAAAATATATACCTATAGGGAAGGGACAAAGTAACATACAGGGAGTGAAATACAAACTGCACTTACACTCCCTTGTTTTGTGCATTTGATTTCCTAACCATATTATTTTTTAATGTGATTAGAAAGCAGTTGCATTTTAAGTTTTAAAACCACGTTTCAAAATGATCATTTTGAATGATCATTAATTAATACTAATTATGATCATTCGTAACAAAAGGTTAATGAAGAGTAATCCCTAATTCTTCAAATCAGTAAGGAGTGTGAAACCCCTGAGCATAAGTGTGTATTTAGGTGGTGGCTGGTCATATGAAGAGTAACTATTGATAGAACCCGGGTGTTTCAGTTATTTGAGCCACTAAGGAGAGATTACCTGCGAAGGAAAAAGCCAGCTGCCGAGCGAAAGCAGCCCTAAATTGTCTGTGGGTAGAGTCAGCACTGCTGCTTTTGAATTGCTGGGAGGGTGTTGTGGGGTGGTGTGGTATGGAATTTTAGGTGGGTCACGTGTCCCTTACATGAAATGAGAGACCAGAGGGGTTTGGGGCTTAGAGGTTCGTTTTTTAAAAATATGTATTATGGGATATTTGCATACACATAACAAGATGTCTTAGGGTTGGAACTAACCTACATCTAAACACAAAATTCTCTTAAGTTCATACACACTTTGTATAGAAATCTTGAATTTTATATCATATTTTTAGTGCAGTTACTTTTGTTTCTTTTTCTGTGTTCTTGGGTCTTGAACCTACACTAAGTAAGCTATCTTGTCAGCCTATAAAAAACATTTTCCTATGTCGGTAATTTGCTCAGGGTGAGTCTCCTGCCTCAGCCTTGCTGAGTGCTGGGATTACAGGTGTGTGCTACTACACCCAGCTTTTGTGCACCTGCCTCGTATTGTGATGCATCTTATAAAGTGAACTGTGGAACTTTACATTTTCAGTGTTACATCAGTATTCACAGGACTTCAGATTTTGGGCCATTTGGATTTTCAGGTTAGACATGCTCGGACTGTATTCTGATTCTGTCCTTCCTTATTTCATTAGTGATTTGGGATCCTTAGAATAGAAGAAAAGGGATACAGACTTAGGTTAGAGGGCAATGAACAAAACCCCAAAGATTTGAGTAGGGCACATACTTATGAATCCATTGTATGTTTTATTTATTAAAAACAAAAAAGAAGCAAGATGAAGCAAAGAGAAGGAATCTCCTATGTTCAGTAAAGAGTTTGAGAATTACAACTGAACATGCAGAACACCCCAGCATTCCCAGCCTTCTGGGGGCCTATGGCAGGAGAACCTCAAGTTCAAACATAGCTTGTGAAACCTACTGATTTAGTGGCATCCTTCTCAATGGAAGACATTTTTTTAAACGCTGGAATGTAGCTCAGTGTGAAGGTCTTGTGTTCAATCTCAAGCACCTCTAAATAACAAATGAACAGCTCTAGGATTGATATGCAACCCAGTTAGCTAAGCTGTTTGCATGTCCTTGATTTGGAAGTGACATTTTTTACAACAGAGGTTAGAGGTCCTTGAAGAAATGTTGAATTCGGGTTTGGACAGGAACTACATTAGATGATCCTAGATTCTCCTATTATATCAGAAAACAAAGAAGTTGTGGGTAATCACTAACCTGAGAACTCTCCTGGGCAAAGATGGTAGAATTAGAGTACCAGTAATGGGGGAGGGGAGTAACATCAATAGATTCACGAGTTCCTGATGGTAATAAACAGGAAAGCAAGCAAAGTATAATAGTGGAACAAGTCCCAGTCTGTTCTACACTGAATGGTATCAAAGAGTAACCAAATACTAGTAGCTAAGAAGGAACTTTTCTCTTATGTAAGTATTCCAGCTAGTAAATGAAGCAGTGAAGAGACAGTAGCCCTATGTTATTTATCGATCATTGCTATGGTCTGAATGTGTGTCCCGAAATCACCATGTTAAAAGCAATCTCCAGTGTAGGGGTTAGGAGGTGGAGGCCTGGTGGGAGGTGTGTGAGTTCTAAGGGCTGCCCCAGAGTTTATGAAAGAGTGGGATCGCTCTGTGTGTAGGTAAGGACATCAGGTATCTCCATCTTGGGTTTTCCAGCTCAGAACTGGGAGAGAACACTTTTTTTGCTCTTTATAAATCTGAGGCATTGTGAATACTACCACAAAATGGTCTAAAATTATCATCAGCCCCTGCTAACATAAAATATAATAATAAATAATGAAATGACAATGGTCCCGTGTATGCTGACTGATGGAATAACACATACTTATGAATTATTCTTAACGAAAGGTTCACCAAGAAGCGATCAGACACCAGTCTCACTGCCAGTTTACAGGAAATACTGGGCAGTGCAGAGCATATTTAACCTGGAGGTGCAGTCAGCCAGCTCCTGAATGGACCAGTGGCAAATGAGAACAGAGGCGGAGGGAAGCTTATGGGTTAATGGAGAGTGTAAAAAAAAGAATATCCAATTATAACGTGTGGTTCTTGTATTAAATCCTGATTAAAATGAGGCTTTAGAAAAATGAGTGACATTTCCATGCTGATTGGAGAGTTGAACACTAATTGAGTATTTGATATTAAGGAATTATTTCTTTAGGTATAATAATATTTAAATTATTTTTAAAGAGCCTTTATCTTTTACTAATATGTAACTGAATGGTTTATAGTTGAAATGATGTGTCTTGAATTCGCTTTAGATAGTATAGGCTAGGGCTGTAGGTAACAACCTACCTATGGAGTCAGTAAATTATTCTACTTTTGAATATCTTTAACATTATCCTTAACACAGGCATTTTAAAAAGGAAACATTTATAGGGCAGTACTTTAATACTTAGAAAGATTGTTACTTTTTTCCTTATCCTTTTTTCTTACATTGTGTACTGTCCCCAATTTTAACCCAATATGTTTTTTAATTCATGAACACCTTTTATCAGTTATTTCTTTTCATATTCTTCTGCAAAAAAGAAAATGTATTAGAAAATTAACTCAGATGATGATGTAAAATTTGACTCTATTGTGCGATCATACTAGTCATTAGTACTTAATTGATTAAAATGCTATCACTGTACAAACATGCAACAAATATAGCTTTTATAGTGTGGAGCTAGATGGAGACCACCCCCGAGAATGTATAACAGCTGTCTATCAAGAGAGAGCTGGGCACCGGACACCGAGCCAGGCACCATCCCTGTGGCCACAACTCCAGCTAGGCTGAGGTGGGGTGGGGGCAGGGGGCGTTAGAGTGGGAAAGAGGAGCGCGCCAGGGGGCAGCTGCTGGTGGGGAGCTGCCACGAGCTGAGCGGAAGTGGCTCTGTGTGACCCGTGGTGCTTTCTCTTGGGTTTCCAAGCTGGAGACAGGATCCAGAAGTTGGAGTAGATGGAGATTTGCTACAGCAGCATCACCCCATGCTCCTAACCATGAGGGGTCTTTCCTCAGAAAATTCTTCTAGTTGCTACGTCAGCGGGTGTACCCCTGACTTACAGTGTCCTTTCATTTTGCTAAAAGGAATTAAGTAGGAGCTAGTTGGGCAGCAGAAGGCTTGGCTGCTTACTTTCTCAACCAGGTCACCGTACCAGGCTGTCTTTAGCATCCTGGAAGTTTTCATGTGTAGTTAAACATGGCATTAATTAATTGTAAGAGCACAGGTGAGGACTCTTTTATAATTCTTAAATGTGTGTTTTTTATATAAAGCAGGGTAAGAACTGTTGAGAGCCTCATGATTTTTTTGGACTCTAGGCACTTTGTTTTTTATAAGTGTCTCCTACTTCAGTGATGTTGATAAGAACATACTTAATATAAGTTTAAACACTGTATTTTGATATCTTTTCTGCTTTATGTGAAATTTAATAGATTTTTGTGGGTCCTAAGGTGAGCATTTTCTTGGAATACAGGAGACAAATGAAAACATTTCCTTTGAATTTATAGTTCATTAGCTTCTTTTGATTTTAAAAGCAATGGGACCCGTAAGGCTCCTGAGTGCTGTGGACTTTGGTGCGGCCCTCGAGGTGCTGACAGAGGGAGCCCCCTATTTTCAGGTTCTTTCTCAGGTAGTGTGCACGTGGGGTCACTTGGGTAGTGTATTTAACCCTCTCTGTTTTCAGCATTCAAGGCGACAGGCCTAGAGAGACCAGGCTTGTGTGGGGAACACTGCTCATCTACTGATCAGTCTCACCTTGGCGTGAGTTCCTTCTTTCTGTAATGTTTCTTTTTAATTCTCAAGGATTTTTTAATACAGAAGTCAGACATTTGGGACTAGGTAGTCTGGGTTTAGAAATGTGGCAGGATTCCTCTTCATCCCACCGATTCTAATTTCTCAATGTTTTCTGCAGAAGATCGGATGGAGATTTCAAGTTTCTTTGGGAATGCCATATGCCCTATTGATGATAGAATTTCTAGAAATAGTATTGCTATAAAAATTTTGGCAAACTCTAATTCATTACATTTCATTTTAGTATCTTTTAATACTTTTAACAATTTTAATCTTTTGAAAGCTATGCTGATTTTTTTTTTTTTTTTCCTCCTGTCTTTTTTGAACCAAGGTTTTGCTGTGCATTTTAGGCTGGCCTTGGACTCACAGTATTCCTCTTCCTCAGACTCTGCCATCACACTCTGCCAGAAACTATGCTAATTTTGAAGTTACTTTTTTAAAATAAATATATTTATGTATTTATTTTTTAGAACTGGGAATAGAACTCAGGACCTTGGATTTGTCAGTAGTCCAGGTGCTGAACTACTGAGCTTTATCCCTGGGCCCTGAAGTTAAATTTTTTAAAAAAAAATACATTTGGTTGTTATAAGTCTCCCTTTCAGCTTGGATTCATAGTGATCCTCCAGCTTTGAGCCTCCCCAGCACTGGGATTATAGGCATGTGCCACTAAACCTGGACTGTGGCTGGCTCAGCCCATCCTGGGGGCTGGGCTGGCATAGCACGTGGTGCCAGGGATGGAACTGTGGTCCCTGTGCTTGCCTAAGCAGGCGCTTAAGTCTGCTGAGCTATCTTGCTGGCCCCCTGCAGGTAATTTTCATCCAGTAGTTAAAAGTTTTTCCTAAAACAGTGTTATTTTCTTTGTAAGATCTCACTAACTTCTTAACTTTAGAACTTAGATATCAGTGTTATAGAAAAATTGTATCAAAAATTAATATAACTTTTCCTTTTGATCTCTTAATTTTTTCTTATGAATATATAGGTGGCTTTCATCTTCCTAGAGAATTCAGGATCTTTGCATTAGAGATTTATTCTTTTAACATTAACTGGTGTTAGAATATTATTTTTTTGATCTGATTTAAATATATATTGAAAATAGAAATATTCTTATTGTATTTCCTTTGAAGTTGTGAAGCAGAGCATAGCGTACAAATGGTACTCTCAGTCTTTCAAATAATTACTTTCTTACTGTGCAGGTTCTATTCAGCATATAAACCCATCCAGTTTTGTTGTAGATGCAATCTGATTATTACATGTTGACAAGGTCATATATCTATTAATTGGATTGGAGATGGGATACAAAATTGCTGTAATTATTGTAATTTTCTAGCTAATTGCAGGGTTGGTGGTGAATATTTTACTTCTGCGAAATGGAAAACAGTATTCCATCAGAAGTTGTTTTGTGGGGTTTCAGACATTTTGTTTTATATCTTTGGTGCTTTTTGCCCACAAAAATCTTTCTCTTTCTCCCCCCCCACCACTTCTCTCCCTCCCTCCCTCCCTGCCTGCCTGCCTGCCTGCCTGCCTTCCTCCCTCCCTCCCTCCCTCCCTCCCTCCCTCCCTCTCTCCCTCCCTCCCTCCCTCCCTCTGTGTGTCCCCTTCCCTCCCATCCACCTCTCAGTGGCACAGTGCTCACTGGCAGGGCTTAGTGGAATGGAGCAAAGGCAGGAGCTGAGTAGTGCTCCAAGCTCCCTCTTTGTTCTGGTTGCCACGTTACCTCCATTGTTTATTTATAAATTGGAGTGCTTTCCTTTCAGACCTATAACAAAGGGTGAATAGGTCAGATCCAATTGGAAGAGGAATCCTCTGCTTTCTTGCCACCTGTGCCCCACTCAGACTGCTTCCTGAAAGGAACATTTTTTAGG
>NDGN011551618.1:0-15125 GCA_002564285.1 Tympanoctomys barrerae | reverse complement strand
GCGGGCCCCCACCAGGCCTGTGCATCCCGCGGGCCCCCACCCGGTCTGTGCATCCCGCGGGCCCCCACTCGGCCTGTGCATCCCGCGGGCCCCCACCCGGTCTGTGCATCCCGCGGGCCCTCACCCGGCCTGTGCATCCCACGGGCCCCCACCAGGCCTGTGCATCCCGTGGGCCCCCACCGGGTCTGTGCATCCCGCGGGCCCCCACCAGGCCTGTGCATCCCGCGGGCCCCCACTCGGCCTGTGCATCCTGCGGGCCCCCACCCGGTCTGTGCATCCCGCGGGCCCCCACCAGGCCTGTGCATCCCGCAGGCCCCCACTCGGCCTGTGCATCCTGCGGGCCCCCACCCAGCCTCTGCATCCCGCGGGCCCCGACCCGCATCCCCCGGGCCCGCAGCTGCCGGGCTCCCCATCTACCAGCACCCACAAGGCCACGCTGGGTCCGGGAGCATCACAGCGGCTGTCTGCCAGGCCTAGGGAGCTTCAGGCCAAGCCGTTGCCCGAGGGGGCTCTGAAGCTGAAAGCTGTTCCCAGAAGGAAATGGCTCATGCACAAGCAGAGGGCTTTCTTGGGTTTGGACTCTCTTTTTTCATTCTTGGACATCTCTTTTTAATTCTTCACTGGTTTAATGGGGCTTGGGATTTTTCCTTTTCCCTTATTCTTCATGCGTTTTCTTGTATGTCTTCTTTTTTTCTTTCTGAAGAACTTTCTGTTTCTCATTTATTCTCTTTCTCTTACCTTCACCTAACTATACTAACAGGTCT
The DNA here is from genome assembly GCA_002564285.1 of Tympanoctomys barrerae. Taxonomy (NCBI): domain Eukaryota; kingdom Metazoa; phylum Chordata; class Mammalia; order Rodentia; family Octodontidae; genus Tympanoctomys; species Tympanoctomys barrerae. Next base: position 14,361 of record NDGN011551618.1, on the reverse strand, counting down.
CTATCCCTTAGTAGGATACTGTGTCCTGCTCTTCTCTCTTCCTTCTCATCTCCCATTGTTTCATTTTTCTAATTTTTTCCCTCTTCATTCTACCAACCCAAATTCCCGATCGCTTCAGTAGAAGCCATCAACCATCCGACACATGGTGTCTTGCATAAGGTCATTGCAGCTGGTGTACTTCCTATTGCCAGGGACCCAGAGTTATTGCTATTAATCTGCTTCCCTGCATCCGTGTATCCTTTGGGTCATCAGCACCAGTGCAGTGCGAGGCCAGCAGCACTGGATCCTCCTCTTCGGAAGTAGCAGAGGTGGTTGGATTTCAGCACAGAGGCAAAGGCGTGTGTCTTGCCATGTCCAGCGTGAACCACTGAAAACAGATGTCAACTAAAGAGATTTTTTACTAGCAGAAAGTATTACACCACCCTCAAACAATCACAAAACACAGCACAAAACAAAACAAATGATAAAAACACAAGAGGAACATGAGAAAACAAGGCAACGAAAGGCCTCTCAAAACTCCCAATGCCCCCATGTCAGTCCAAGAGGCATTGTAGGGGTGGAAAGTAAAAACAGCATAGCAGCACTATTAGTGAGCAGAAAAGGCTAACAACAAGCAGTAAGTTGCTCAATAGACACACAGGATATTTAAGCAAGCAGATAATGGGCGCATAAACAACATCAGGGAACTTTCATTAGGCACTAATAAAAAGCTAACTGGAAGGGCAATGAAGCCAAGGGAAACCCAGGAGTTTAAAAATTATGCTGAAAAGATGGGCAGCAGGAGTGGCCGATGGGAAGCAGAGCCAGAACGTGAAGGCAGGTTGCTTCCAAGGAGCAGTTACTCAGCGACACCTTAAAAGGAGACCATGAAGATTAACCCCCACAGCTGTTATCCGCCACAAGAAGACTACTCTATGAGCAGCTGAAATTAGTAAAAATCAGAACAGCACGGATTACATGAAAATATTGTTCACAGAAATAATAGCACAAACTTGCCAAATATAGAGAAAACATCAAAAGGTACAGAGAAGTGGGGCAGGAAGCGCTCCAAATAGTCACAACTAAAAGAAAAACTTACCTATCTATTATAGTCAAAGTCACAGAAGCCTAATAAACAGAATCTGCAATCATGTTAGAGAAAACAAAAATGACCTATACAGGTAAACCCATCAGAGTTACAGCAAACTTCTCGACACAAGCCTTAGGGATGAGGAAAACTTGGAGTAAGATTAAGGCCTAAAAGAAAATAACTTCCAACTCAGATTTATATATAAAACACCATTTTTTTTCTTCAAAACTGTGGGAGAAATAAGGTGTTTCCTGGACAAACAGCACCTCAAGAAATGCATGAGCACACATCCGCATTACAGAAATTCACAGAAACACCGCAGAAACATGACGAAGTGAGAGCGCCAAAACGTCTGATGGATGGACTATATCAGGCAGGTTCACAGTTAAACAGAAACGAAGGGAAGGCATGTCAGCACCAGGAAAGTGACACATCGAAAGGAGTAACTCTGTACACCTCAGGAGAAGTTCTCAGTGTGAATGAGCGCAATTGTTCGGTCAATGACACAGACTGGCAAGTGGATCAATGGATCAGAAGCAAACCTCAGCTAATGGCTGTATACAAGAAACGATATTTTCCAAAAACAAAGTCACAGATTAAAAAATGAAGCATGGAAAACAACACTCCTTGTAGCAGGGAACCAAGAAAAATAGGCATAGCTATTTTAATTCCAGACAAGTGATTTCAAGTCAAAGCTAACAAAACTTTCTGAATAAAAACTTTCCACTTTGGACCAGGCACAGGGAGGGGCACACCCCTGTAAACTCAGCTAGTCAGGAGGCTGATTCAGGAGGACTGCAAATGCACGGCCAGCCTGGACAATTTAGCAAACTCTTTCTCGTCCCCTGGACACCACACACACACACACACACACACACACACACACACACACACACTACACAAAGCCTTCTTTCTCTCTTTCAAGGATCAGGACCATCATCCGTCTCCTAACCCAGGAATGGAGACCCTCCTAGAGCTTTCAGTGATGCACACGCCAGCTGCAGCGGGCGTGCCGTCGGGTCGCCACCACTTGGCCTATCCTGTGAGCAGCATGCAGATTGAAGCTCTCAGCAGTGTGTTCTAGCTGCCTGTCCCCAAGGTCAGGCTCAGATCTCCTGAATTAGTAGGAAGGTAAGGCTCCAGTGCGGCCAGCCAACTAGGGGAAGGGCTGCTTCTCACTCAGACTGAAATGGGTCCTAATGCATGGTAGTTATTGCACAGCGTAAGGAGTAAAGAGATGTAATTTCTCCAGCTAAGTGTGTTCCCTTTGATTCATGATCTTGACCACCACACAATTCATACTGTTGGTTTCGGTTGTTGGCATCTTGTTTCTGCTCTGGCTTTTCTCTCTCCTGGGAGCTGACAAGCTGCAGGCCCATGGCGGCCAACTCCTAGCAGCACAGCAGCACAAGGCCAGCTCCTGTGTCCCTCTGCCTGTGGCTCTCTCCTCTTGCCCCTTGCACTCCCTGCTCAACATGCGGATGTCAGCACTAAGGTTGTTTCTGCAGCACATCTTCTACAAATAGGCCTCAGGAAAGTGGCGAATCGGGAGGAAGAGAAAAACAGAGTCAGCTCTCATGCACGATGATAAGCAGTATTTCACATTTTCCATAGCTGTAACTTGATACTGCCATGAAAATATTTGCCCCTTGGATCATTAGCCATAGTTAATACTCTAGAATGGGAACTAGAACAACAAAACGGGAACATGTTCCCGGCATTAGCATTTCCTTGGCAGGAGTAGTGCACCAGGGTTACTGTTATGAGTTAAGGAAAATCAAAAACAGAAGTACAGATGTAGCTAAACACTTTCATATCCCCTCATGTTAAACGAAACCTTAAAAAAACAAACAAACAAAAAAGATACGCTACATCTCTCACCAGGTAATGAAGCCCACCTCCTCCTGCTCACTAATAATAGCTCTAAGTTACTGCGCATGAAAGTCTCCTTCACATACGCTTTGACTTCTGCTGCTAAACTTTTGGTTAGTAAATTATGTCCACCCTGCATCATCTATGCAACAGAAATTAATTAAAACCCTAAATTAATATGATGTACATATAATGGCATGATAAAAATCTGAATTAATATTTAGCTAAATGCATTTAATAAGCACCTAATTAAATATTACTTTCTTCCATTGTATCATTATATAGAATTAAACTGTTATGAGTTTAGTACATTTCAGAGTACTAACTGTAGAAAAATATTATATAGACATAAAAAGTATAGATTTTTTTTAGAAAGCTAGAATCAGGATTCTACATTTTTCAATAGAAATATGTTATCTTTAAAATACATTCAAGGGGGCCAGGGAGATGGCTCAGTGGAATAAGCGCTTCCCTGGCAAGCGTAAGGGCCTGAGTTCAATCCCCAGTTCTGCAAAAAAATAAAATAAAAATAAAAATAAAATACATTCAAAACATTTTGTTAAAAATATTTTTAGAAAAATATGTCTCCCTATAGAGATTAAAAACAAAGGTAAACATACTTCCAAATGAAGACAGATTTCATTTAGAGACATTTCAATTTTTCTGGAAAATCAGTTCCCCCGATGTGTTGCCTCAGTTCATTATGGACGAGAAAACACTAATCCATTGCCAAATTTGAAACTGAAGGTGAGATGAGTGAATAAGAGAAAAAATACATAAAAGTGTTAGAAATCATGTTTAACAATTTTCAATGTGAATTTCTAGCACTCTGGTTTAAACTACAAACTTGGTATCAGCTGATATTTTAAGAAGAGATTACAGAGTGACTACCCAGGCAGGGGAGACAAAAGAGAAGACAAACTGGGATTTTCTTTGTTAAGAAAATGAAAATAAAAGCCACAGAGAAGAAAAAAAATCTTCTCAAAAGACACATCTGTAAAAGGATTATTGTCCAAAATCTACAAATAACTTTTGAAACTCATTAAGAAAACAAACAGCCTAGTAAAAGAGCAAACCAAGCAGAATAGGAAAGAATGTATGTAGCTACTCTTTGGACAGAGTAAATTTAAACTCTAGAATGCATAATAAACTCCACAAAACTGGACCCTCATTAAACAGCCCAAGCAAAACCTGGGCCATGAAATGAATGACACTTCTCAGGAAAAGAAAAAAATGGACACTAAATACATGGAAAAAATGCTCAATATATTGGCTTAAATAAGCATAAATTAAATCAACCCCAAGATTCCTGAAAGAAGACTATTCATCAAAAAAACAACAAATGCTGGTGGGGGGAGAAACCCATGGGAACATAAATTATTGCAAGCACTACAGAAATTAATATAGCGAAGTGCCAAAAGACTAAAAATAAGGTTTCACTGGACCCAACTATTTATATTCGAGGGGTAGAGGACGTTAAAGTTAAAGAAACCGTATTGCACTGATCCCTTCGCTCCCGCGTCCGGGCATCCTGTGCAGCGCTCCACGCGCACCCACATCCGGGGCATCCTGTGCAGTGCTCCACGCTCACCCGCAAGCGGGGCATCCTGTGCAGCGCTCCACGCGCACCCGCGTCCGGAGCATCCTGTGCAGCGCTCCACGCGCACCCGCGGCCGGGGCATCGAGTGCAGTGCTCCAAGCGCACCCACATCCGGGGCATTGAGTGCAGTGCTCCAAGTGCACCCACATCCGGGGCATCGAGTGCAGTGCTCCAAGCGCACCCACATCCGGGGCATCCTGTGCAGCGCTCCACGCGCACCCGCAAGCGGGGCATCCCGTGCAGCGCTCCACGCGCACCCGCATGCGGGGCATCGAGTGCAGTGCTCCAAGCGCACCCACATCCGCGGTATCCCGTGCAGTGCTCCACGCACACCCGCGGCCGGGGCATCGAGTGCAGTGCTCCACGAGCACCCACATCCGGGACATCGAGTGCAGTGCTCCATGCGCACCCACATCCGGGGTATCCTGTGCAGCACTCCACGTGCACCCGCGTCCGGGCATCCTGTGCAGTGCTCCACGCGCACCCGCAAGCGGGGCATCCTGTGCAGCACTCTGTGCGCACCCACATCCGGGGCAACCTGTGCAGTGCTCGGTGCGCACCCGCGGCCGGGGCATCCTGTGCAGTGCTCGGTGCGCACCCACATCCGGGGCATCCTGTGCAGTGCTCGGTGCGCACCCGCGGCCGGGGCATCGAGTGCAGCGATCCGCTCGCAGCCGTGCTCCTGGCAGCTCAGCTCAGCAAAGCCAGGTCGTGGACCTGGCCTGGACTCCCCTAGCAGATGCAGGAGAGGGAAGGTCAGGCTCGAATAGCGAATGAAGTGCCACTTGGCCTCAAAGAGTCCTGACTCGTGTCAGTTGTAGGAAAATAGAACAAAATTAAATTCACTGTATGATCCAGTAAGCTTTAGTAAAGAGTGAAAAACAAATTTCTGCATCCACATGGATACATGAACAAAAATTGTTTATTAATACGTGTTCGTGTTGTATTCATAACTTGTCAAATTTAGAAACACCCAGGACATCCACAGAAGCCGAATGAATAAAGTATGACACCTCCAGGGAAAAGAGTGTTCAGTGATAAAATTGAACTTCATGAATTAAAGATGTCACTAGGATATAAAATTTGAACCAAGCATGCAGAATTTAAAAATATGAAGCGTTAGTATGGTAGAATGGTTAGTATTTGTAACAAGGTACTGCCCGAATAAGAGTATAGACACACTATAATTTTGACTAGTAGAGTAAGTTACATGGACGTGAAATATAGCTTATGAAAGGCCTTATAGCCTAATAAGAAAAATTAATGATTTGATTAAACCAAGTAGAAATTAAACAGTGCTCCAGTATTCATATTTATTTATATATATTCATCCTTAGAGCCATAAGACACATACTGGTGATTTTCCTTATTGTGCAGAGAACAAACGCAAAACATCGAAAGCATACCCTACAGATTTATACTCTGGATATGCCTTAAGCCTTTACAAAATTAGACCAGTTAGAAAACCCAGTTTACATGGGTTTGGAAAATTAAAGATAATGATTTCAAACCACTAGACAAATCTATATTATTGTTATATTCAGAAGAATTATAGTTATTTTTATCATAAATGTATGGAAATTTTTAATGGGTAATTTTATAAACATTCACACTAAAGTGATTATTGCAGTTATTTCACTTAACCATTTTTAAATATCACTGTAAATCTTGGTTCCTACAAAAATGATTTACAGAAAATAACTAATTGGTGTAGATCAACTTATACTTTATTTTACTTTTTAATTTTTGAAAATCTTTTCAAAAATGTGTTTAGTACAGGATCTACAGGGTCTCACTACACAGATCGGACTCATAATGATGCTCCTGTTTTCAGCCTCCCAAGTGCAGGGCACATGCCACAAGCCAGCTCATCACGCCCCTAGGATGGGACTGGCGTGCCACACCAGGGATCGAACCCCAGTCCCTGCGCCTGCCTAAGCAGGCGCTTTAGTCTGCTGAGCTAGCTTCAACTTATATTTTAATGTTTTTATTTATTTTATTTATTTATTTTTTCTGCATTTTAGGGACGGGTCTACAGGGTGCTCAGTGTCTCACTACTAGTTCAGACTCGTAGTGATTCTCTTGTTTACAGCCTCCCAAGTGTCCAGTGTCATTTGCCATCTCAGCGTGCCCCGGGGGCAGGACCCGCACAGCAGGCCGGGGAATCAAAGCCCTGGCCCCTGCACCTGCTCGCAGGCACTTTAATCCGCTGAGCTGTTCAGTCAGCCCTATTTTAATGTTTTTAAAATTTTAAAATTTTACAGACATGTGACAGAAGTGGAAGGCACCATATTGTTCTTGGGGGCAAGGACGCAGTTCAGTGTGTTATTCTTGCTTAGCATTCCTGAGAGCCTGGCTTGATCCCTAGCACTCCAAATAATTTCAAAAATAATAACAAAAGATATTCTGGAAAAGTTTGTATCTAAATCTATGTTCTGCCATGATACTAAGTAACTGATTGGGGTATTTAAAGTAGAAGAAATTAGAAACCTAGTAAACATTTTAAGATGAGCTCCTAGAAACCCTAGGAATTACAGATTTTCAATTTGAATTTATATTTGATGCTTCATGTGAGTACTTCAGATTGTGTTTGCCTCAGTAGTTTTCCTCTACAGAGAAAGATCTTTCTTGCTTTCTTTCCCATCTATAACTTTATGTGGGAGACTACCTGAGTCTTGGGTTTGAACACAGCTAGTGAGCAGCACACTCCTTCAAGAGCGTGCACTTCTGTTCCCTGCACACATACTTGCGTATTTATGATGCTCGGAGTGTACATGTGTGTACTCGGCTACACCCGGCTAACCATTTTGTAGCAGCATTGCAAGTAAACTCAGAGATTATGTGAGAAGACAGTCGCTGAATTGAGGGATCACTAGGCAGAAGGTGACTCAGCAGTGAGTCCTCCAGTTCTCACTAGCGTGGTGTACCTCCCACCTCTCAGGTGTACCTCCCACCTCTCAGGTGTACCTCCCACCTCTCAGGTGTACCTCCTACCTCTCAGGTGTAACTCTCACCTCTCAGGTGTACCTCCCACCTCTCAGGTGTACCTCCCACCTCTCAGGTGTAACTCCCACCTCTCAGGTGTACTTCCCACCTCTCAGGTGTAACTCCCACCTCTCAGGTGTACTCCCACCTCTCAGGTGTACCTCCCACCTCTCAGGTGTACCTCCCACCTCTCAGGTGTAACTCTCACCTCTCAGGTGTAGCTCTCACCTCTCAGGTGTAACTCCCACCTCTCAGGTGTACCTCCTACCTCTCAGGTGTAACTCCCACCTCTCAGGTGTAACTCCCACCTTTCAGGCACTTTCGCTCTTGCGGTGGCTTGACATCTACGCTGGACTATGGAAGAAAAGATTGATTTTCTTCACTTTATTATTTGAAGATAGCTATTTTTCAACCATCCTTGTAATTTATTTTTAGATATTCCTGCAAAATTCAAGCTGAGTATCTTCAACATTAAGCAATACATGAAAGACAACTTGCTTATAATAACATTTACTTAGGTCAAATTATGGAAGTGTATATTCCTTTTTCTGGCAGGACATCTAGCAAGATAAATGATTCTTGCAGTTTCTTGTAAAAAGAGATTTTTCTTATTTATATATTAGATATCAATTGTCATCACCATAAATTCAGCAAAAAGAGAGATAGGGTTTTTTGAACAAGAATGACTTCATTGCTATGTGAGATAAAGTTCAGATAAGGAAAATGAATATTATGAGATCACAAAATGTTTAAAAGATCCATCTGATAAGTGGACATAATTTAACTTTTTGAATTTAGGCAAATAATAATGAGAAACTATAGTCAAAACAACGGAAGAAAAATATCACTGTTGATCTCTGAATTTCTTCTGCTACTTATTAGCAGTGTCAACTGATATTTGGATTAACCAGACACGTAGATCATTGGACCAGACAATGTTATCTGACAACACAGATGCTTAATTTGGAGATTTTTTCCCCCTTAGATAAAAAAGATCTTGGTGATTCTAAGAATAACATAAAAATCTTCCATTTAAAATGACAGAACCTTCTATTTAAAAAGAACACGTCTCAGGATTGATTAAGTTCAAATAGATGGAATACTAACAAGTCCTTATCTCACACTTAAGCACACTTACAGCTAATGATAGTAAAAGACTATAAAATTAGTCCACATTGGTTTGCTCTATAATCATACATGAACATTCGATATTAAACTATATTGTTATAAATAAGAATGGGCTGTTTTTCCACAGATGTCATGGAATTTTGAAAAGCTACTATTTCAACAGGCCTACTTGGATGATTTTATAGATTGTTGCAAGTTTGAAAATAAAGTATGAGTATATTAAGTTACTCTGCCCATAGTGAGGACAACAGAGATCAAAAACAACTCAAGATAATAGACAAAGACCAATCTGGTCTCTTATTAACACAGATGTTCTAAGTGTTAATTTGCAGAAATTAACAAAAAAATAATTACAGTTGAATTTAAAGAGCATAGCAAAGAAAAAAAAGTCAGACAATATTCAAAAATAATTTCATATTAATTGTGATACTAAAAATGTTTTATAACAATCTTAGAAGCAAACAAAAGGGAGCAAGCTGTTCACAATTCCAAAACAGAGTAGAGAGAACACTTGTGAACCGAACAACATGGAAAACAGCCTGACTGTCGCTCGCTACCACACCCGCGAGGCACTCACGCTGCCTGGGCTGGAGGCAGTGAGGACAGCAAGCCCCTGCACAGAGCTCTGTGCCCGGACTGCAAAGGAGCGGCTCTGTTCTCTCAGGAAATCCATGCGGCAACTTCCTGACTCTTTTACAGGAAAATGCTGCTTCTAGGTGGTATTTCCTGCTGTTTGCTATCAGCACCAATGCAGCGTGTGTTAGGAGCCACTGGGCTCTGTGTGCATCACCCATTTCCTGCGCATGACACCCAAGCTCACAATTGGAAGAAGGGGTTAATTTTGGCCCTGTTTCAGAGGCTTTCTCCAAGGCTTGCTCCACAGCAGGGACTGCACGGAGTCCAGGAGTACAGGAGACAGCAGCGCACCCTGGGCAGCCTGGACCCGAGAGGAGAAGAGACCGGAGACAACCACGCAGCTGCTCCTGGTGCTCGGGCTCACCCAGTGAGCGTCGCCCTTCCACAGACTCCCCCTGAAGTGCGTGAGGACACTTCTCTTCAGTAGCAAAGATCATCACTCTTTCTTGACCTAGGTGCTCTGTGAATACTAAACTCTAGCTTGGAAATCTATCTTTGTTGGAAGCCCATTGCACAAGCCAAGAGCCACTAACGGGTTGCTGAAGCAGATACTGATTTATCTTTCAGCACCTTCAGGGTGGAAACTATACCGATGCTGATGGAGGTGCACACTTACATGGGTTAGCCCTAGTATACAACAAGGGCCTTGTCCCTCTCATTTCTCGTTGGCACAGTAGGTTTTCCAAAAACAAATGCCATTTTTCTGAGAATAAAAATAATCCCCACTCAGGAAAATCCCATTAGTTGCTAATTATTGCACCTCTGGCTTGCCTTGCAATGGCAACCCACATAAGCATCACGTGATCACGGCATACATCACTGTGTGTTCATGTCTATCGGCTTTACAATGCAGGGTGGAAAATACACTTTTCTGACAAAAGAATTATTTTATTAACCAAAGTTACTACACATAAGCCTAGTAACACTAACCACTGTAACACCAACTGGAAGTTTCAGAACCGTTATTGGTGTCACCTTTCTCTTGTGCATATCACTTGTGAATGCATTAGAAACTCCTTTAATCCATCTGAACAGTCACTCTAACAAAAGAACTTGTTCTAGGCCGCAGGGTCCCCACCATAAGCTAATACAAATGAAAGGTCATGGCACCTTCTTCAGCCCAACAAGACCTCCAGAAATCTGGGCCTTCCACATGCCAGGCAGAACCATCCGGGTCCTCACCTCACTTCCGGGAGGGCAGAGCTAGGATATGCATTTTACTGAAGTTATGACTAAAATATTAAATGTTTTATCACAATCATTTTAAATCTAATTTTCTTAATGATTTCCTCCTATAATTTTTATATCTAGCATAGATCTATTTATTATTTATCCTCATTTATATTAAAGATCTAAACTTTAAATTCTAAATTATCTGTAAGCAATAACTACAGATTATTTCATATTGAAGCATGAATTATAATGGAATTTAACTGATAGCTTCACATCTCTTTATCTGACATCTCTTTCTAGATTTGAGTATAAAAATCTCTGATTTTAACTCTGATACAGTTGGAAATTAGGCCATGACTTTGTTCAAAGGAAAATGGCCTGTGGAGTGTTATTTTTAAAAGAACCTTATACGATTTCCTGAACATTAAACAATATTCTGACAAAACAACATTATGATGACTGGAACACGAATGAATCAGAAACATATGGATTGAATTTTCCTTGACATAGAAGCGGGTTTGAATAAAGAGGAAAAAAGCCATGGGCGAGAGGAATTCTTAGTACCGGCAAACCTAAAATGTCTAAAATCATAAGCCTTCTAAAAAGACATTCTAATGAACTCAAAAATACTATCTCTGCTTTTCCATCCTTAAATTATTCTATAAACTTAATATTGAAAAAAGAATTAAGTTACTTGGAAAATTTAAACTACATAAAGCATAAAACAAAGGAAAATGGCAGTACTGGGGGGAACCCCAAGTCATAAGCACTGGATTAAATTTCTATCTGTGTAATAAATTGTGCATATACTTTCAGGAAAGATCATTAAAACAAATGTATTAGGAATGCTAATAAAGAACTAATAAGCCAGATAATTAATATAGCTTTATAATTTACAGAACTGAAAAATCTTAGGTTAAGATTTAACCCAGGTCTAAGTGTAATCATCTGCTACTAAAAAGAATAATAGTGTGGATTTTACCATATAAGTCCAGTAGCTATTGTGAAAGGGGGTTTGAGAAAATTGAGAATAGTTCTACACAATTAGGTAAAACAACTTTTCTGGAATCTCTGCATTTTACCATTAAAAAATAACTGCATTTCTTTTTTATTTGCTTGCTCTATGGTTATGCTTAATTTTGCTGAAATAAACATGATTCTCAGAGAATTTTCAAAAATAATTCAATAAAATATCCTGAAACTCTCTTGCCAAGTCTCTTGCAGTTCGTTTGTCAAATTTCTAAAAACAGTATTTCACAAGCTGACATATTTTCCATAGGCTCTCTGAGGAATCATAAGGCTACTTTTGATTTCAACAGCCTTTTTATTTCCAAAATATATTTCAGTCTCTGCTATTATTTTCTCCACAGAGGCAGGATTAAGAAAATGTACTAACATACATAGCTGCCTTTCTCCCACCCTATGGTTGGAACTACTTAACTACTCCTCCGCAGAATTCTGCTTCTCTGCTACCTCAAGCCGGTTTGTTTAGTCACACCCAAAACTCAGAATGTTTCTCTAGAGTAACGTGTCCAGGGGCAGGAGGACCCTAAGAGATTTAAGTCATGACGCCCTTTGATTGTCATCCAACATGGGGTCTAAAGCCCACGACCTGCGTGGCGCTAGACACTGAGGCTGCGGCCCCGGTGAGCTCCTGGGCGCGCAGCTGTGTGGCTGCCGGCTCCAGCGACCAGCCTCCGGAAAGCCATTGATGTCGCAGAAGAAGCCGCAGAGTGCCTGGTGCTTCTCTCAGGCGTCCTGTCCTTCCACGGCGTTCCTGGGGCCACCTCCCCAGTGCAGGCAAATGGCCCGCTTCCCGGTGACAGCGGCTCTGAGCGCACTGTGCTAGCGTTGCCCGAATGATGCCCAGCCCCAGCCCATCTGGCGGGTCCAGCCCGGCCCCTCCCCGTGTGGCGCCGCCCTCTTTGCCCCACTGCACAGAACCTTTGGGCTTTGCCCCACTTGCTGTCAATCCTTTCTCCGCCGCCCGCGTACGGTCTTGGCGATGGTGCGTTTCGTGCTCTCTAAAGCTGGCTACTTCTACCTGTCCGCAGTCATACGCTGCTTTAGCACGCCAGCTGCTAACGTGTATCAGCTGTAGTTTTATTTTGGGCAAATACATATAGTGAATGAATTTTTAAGCTGACTTTTCTGAGTAATATCCTTTTCTGATTTCTGATTTCTTCTACCGAGAAGTAAATGTATTCAGAACCTATAACTGCAAATCAAAGATGGTCTGTGGACCCTGAAGCAAGTCGTGTTGAGCACACCCGCAGCGGGGCGGAGAGCAGCTGCAACAAACTGAAGCATCTGGTACTCGTATTTATAGAATAATGCCGCACGCGTGTTCTCCAGGAGGCTGCAGCGAACCCACGTGGAGTACCAGCGGGTGCCTTGCTTTCCCGACGTCGCGCACGCTCCGCTTCTGGTTAAAATCTGCGTTGGGGACGGCTGCATGTGTCTCACCTTCAGTGTTTTTCACATTAGACAATATCAAAGAAACAAAAAGACAAAAACTAGCATATATCAAGCCTAATATTTAAACAAAATTTAGAAACCTTTGAAAAGAGTGAAATGTTGATTTTGGACTCAAAGGAGATAATGTCATCATACTCCAAAGTAAAGCTCCCTGTGAAATAGAAGCCCACCGGGGAGGAAGAGGAACTTGGAATATAAAAACGTGAAGCTCAAAATACAGAAGTATAAAGTTATAGCAGGACAGAAATCAAATTATATTATTATTAAAAGAGAGAATCAATACAAGAAAAGAGCGAAAAAAGAGAAACCTCAGAAAATTCACGTGGGGTGCAGGAAATGGAAATTAGAAGGAAACAGACTGATCATATTTCCTAGATCTCTCGATTTGTTTAGTTAGAAATTGCAAGCATATCCCCAAGGAGAAGACTGGGAGAAGCAGCCCCACTAATGTAATTTTTCTTGTTTGGGCCACAAACCGGGGAGGAAATGACTGGCTCACCCTCAGAGCGCCTCCTCCCAGTCACATTTCTAACCATAAGTGTACAGTAGTTTTAACATTGTAAGAATTATGGAAAGATTATTTAAATTTATGCTTTACTTGGGCTACATTTATATTGCTTAAATTGAGGATCCTTAACAATAATCCCAAAGCCATAATAGCAAAATAACCCATAACCAGAATGCTCGAATTGTTTATAGCAATACAAAGATTCAGCATTGTAATTAAAATCTATGGAAAAGTCTGGATTTGGGGTGGAGGGAAGGTCTAAAACTGTAACGCTTTCCGTAGAGTGTCTGCGTTTCAGATCAGGGTGCAAGGTGTATAAGTCTTCACTCCACTAACCCTCTGATCCTCTAGGTATGCTTGTCGGTCCCATTCTGTATCCACAATCTTTGGACTCACAGAATTGATTACGACACTTTTGAAGGCCATGAAATTGATTGTAGGTTAAAAAAAAATGCCATTATGAAGACATAGGGTGTGTACACCCGAATTGTGCTTAAGTCTGCAGTTTATTAAACAGGCCTTCGGCAAGATATGAGAAGAAATGATGAGACACATGAGGTCTTATCTTCCACTTGCCTGACCCTGAGATAAAGACGATGACCCGAAAATTCAGGTTTATTCCCTACTATGTGTTTTAAAGATCACCCTCCTAAGACCTCATTGCAACATGTATAGGTTACAGATGCACGACTAACAAAGTCCCACACAGTGCATTTTTAAATATTTCAGTGTCATTAGTTGAGCTTGTGCTTTGTGCTGCTATTATGGACAGGAAGTCCAAATTATAGTTGGGAATGTTAAGACTTTGAGTGTTTTAAAGTTGACAAGACCAAAGTAAATGGGTGTTGCTTTTCCTGATGCTATGGCTTGTGTCTAATGCCCCACAAAGCCTCACAGTTATAGGTGAGGCTT
>NDGN011551615.1:0-13799 GCA_002564285.1 Tympanoctomys barrerae | reverse complement strand
GCTGGGACAAATACCTGACACTCAAAATGCAGGAAGGAAAGGTTTATTTAGCTCACAGTTACTAGAGTTTCAAGACACTGGAGGAGAGGCTGGGGTGCTGTTGTGTCCAGGATGGCCCTTTCCACATCTCTGAGAAAGCACAGGATAGCCAGCTTAAGGGTTCATGCCTTTCTGGCCCTGCTCCTCGGTCCCCGCCCTAGTCTCTGGCCCCACCCATCAAGCCATCTGTTGTTCCTTCAGCTGCATCTGTCCCATAACTTACATGAGGCTTTAGGAGGACAACTAGGCACAAACTATAACATTGTTGAAGATATTAGATGACTGACTAGTTAATGACATATCAGATTCTGAAATTCCCTAGACCTTCTCCTTATTCTCTTTATGGAAAGCCATTACTTGCTCCTCCTTGTGGAAATTGTTGGTTATATTCATAATTATCCTGTTGATATCATTTGGTCCATGCATACTTAACTTCTGTGGCCATGTCTCTTCCATCCTTAAATCTTTAAAAATCTTAGAAATGCATTTTAGAAAATAAAGTGGCAGGCCAGGGATATAGCTCGGTGGTTGTAATGCCTACCTGGCAAGTGCAAGGTCCCAAGTTTGATCCCTGGCAACTCCCCCCCAAAAAATATAAATTGGCTTCTGATAGCTATCATACTTTTTAACAATTTGAACTGAATGTAAATATTTAAAAGTGCTACATATTTTTTGTATGTTTACCCAATACAAGAACAGCTGGTGTCTATTGAGGACCTTTAGATAGACACTCAGTGGAGGACCCCTGACTGCTGATCACAACTTCAAGTAGCCAGATCAGTCTTTGACCTTTGCCCCCTCGTGACAAATAAGGGTACTTCTTCAAAGGGAAATAGTATACATAGCCAAGTTAGATAGAAATATTATAGACAGTCAGACAGGCTATGCCCTCCAGAGGTGAATGCAGAAGACAACTGGCTGGAGGCATACTCATTGACCACCATCCTCCAAGAAAAAGAACTACTCACCAATATACTTTCCCTGGATGAACAGCAGTGATTGACATTCTAAGAAACCTTAACCCACCCCTTCCAGGAAAGTTTTTGTCTATCTATCTGCCCTTCCTACCTGACTTGCTTCCCTATTTAATCAATGTTCCCCAAAGCAACTATACTTGTCATAATCTTTTTTTTTTTTTTTTTTAGGACAGGGTCTACAGGGTCTATAGCATCTCACTGCGTAGATTGAATTTGTAGTAATCTTCCTGTTTACAGTCTCCCAAGGGCTGGGATTACAGGTGCACACCACCACACCCAGTCTCATTCGCCATCTCAGCTCACCCTGGGGCAGGGCCAGCACAGCAGGTCAGGGGATTAAACTTCCAGCCCCTTCATCTGCCTAATGAGGCACTTTAATCCACTGAGCTATTTGGCCAGGCCCTAATTTGTAATCTCACTGGTTGACCACAGTTTCATCTCACCTCACACCCATCTTATGATTTTCCATTGGATCAGTATTGTGACTATACTTGTAATTATATTGACTGGTATAATTCTGTTCCACCTTAAGCCTGCCTCACCTTGTGGCTTTGCTCAATAAAATGCCCTTGAGAAGCAGGGTTGGTGGGCAACCCATTCTCTGGACCTCCTTTTGTCCCTCTAAGACAGAAGCTTTTTTCTTCTTAAATTCTTCCTACTCTTAAAAAAAATAAAGTCAGATTCTTTTTTATAAGGTTAGAGGTAGAAACAGATTTTTAGATCAAATATACTACACTTGAGTAAGTCTATGCAACTGTTACAACAGATAAAACCCTAGAAAAATCTAAACAAGAAAAAAATTTTCATATATTAAGTCAAATCTCTTTTGCCTGCAAATGACTAAAATAACTAAAAAGTGACTTTATTTTTATTAAGACAAATCTCTTTTGCCTGCAAATGACTAAAATGACTAGAAAATAACTAAAATTTTATTTTCTTGGGATACTATATATATTGTTGTAGGTTAGCTGTATCAGTCTTGAGTAAAGACAGCGTTGCATCTAAGTAACAGGAACTTCAAATCTGGTCCAATGTGTCAATTTCATCATGACCATCAAGAAAACAACTGAGCTTTATGAGAGCTTTATAATTATATTACACCATCTTAAATTTCAAATGATCACAACTCTTGAAAAGTAAACTATTATAACTTTGATTCCTAGCATGCTGGTTTTAAGACAAACTTATCTTCCTTCACAGTTTAAAAGACAGTAACTTACCCTGTCATGAAGAGTCCAGCCAACATATTTTAGGTAACTGTCATTTAGGAAGGCATCACTATACATTTTCATCCATACTCCAATCTCTTCAATACAAATGGCTCTAATCTCAGCAATAGCATCACTTGTTGGGTGGCAGGGAGAACAGAAACCTCTGATTAATACCCAAAGCTGAAGGTAAGTATAAGCAACAAAAATTGTACGTAACAGCAAGTATAAATATTTCTTCTTCCATTTCTAAGATATGATCTTTTTGTGTACTTCAAGCCTGCTTTGCATTCAAAAAAATCATACTGCCTCAGCTTTCTATGGGCGGTATAAATATATTCTTAGAGTCCTATAATTTGAGTATTTTGCTTTTCATATGGTTTTTGTACAATATTACACTATCAACATCATAACGAAAAACTTATTTTTACTGAACTGATCTATTATTTGGAATTTTCCAAGAGCCTGGACCATTATGGAGCCAACAAACATGACAAATCTGAGAAAATCAGAGTACCAATATCCCAGTAAAGAATAACATAAAGCTGACGACTGTCTGAAGAACCCACATTCACTGAATCAAAATAATTTTTCTCTCCAAGATACAAATTAGTTATATATCTATGAAAAATAAAATCATACAGACACCAATATTATTTGAAAATGTGCAATAGCTTGCAAAATAGAAAATCCTGAGGTCATCTGTTGACAATTTAACTATGCATGCATAGTTTGTACTTTTATAGATGTATGCATGTATACTTTGTACTCGCATAGAATAAAGTTTATTACTTCCATTACATTTATTTCTTTAGGCAGAGGAATAGGAAAAAGTAATCTTTCACTAAAATGGTAATAATATGGTTGACTGTTCTCCGAAGTGGTGGCAGAACAACCTCAAATGTCAGAATTTTGGCTCCATTGCCCAGATAGCTCTTCAGCTTACTGTAAGCATCTGATATAATCCTACTCTTAAGATCACTGAATCATGAGCAAATATAACACTGATACTTTTACTTCATTTTTCATGAAATTAGCCCTAATTTTTTAAAAAATGTAAATTTTAATTAATTTTCAACTCTCCAATTTTACCAGGTAATAATACAAGGCAATATTCTGTTAGTTTATCTGAGATTTTATTACTAAGACACTTTTCGTTTCTTTTTAATGATAAAATGAGTGCTGGAATTCTAATATTTCATTCCCTGTCTTGTAAGTCATATTTCCTCTATTCTCCTATAATTTCTTCAACATAAAAGCCATACTGCTGACTATAATACTTAAGTTTTTCTACTTTTTGATTATATTTATTTCTTATAAAAAGGTTCTATAGTATAGGGTTAACAGTCTAGGATCCATAGCAAGGCATCATGAATTCAATGTTTGGTTGTCCTATTTATTAGACATGATCATAGACAAATTACTTCCTTCTTTCTTATGTTTCCTTACCTGTACAACAGTGATAATAACAGGACCTACAGTTTACAAAGATATTGTGGAAATGAATTTACTTAATCCAAGTAAAATACTGGGGCCAGGGAGATGGCTCAGTTAAGTGCTTCCCTGGCAAGCTCAAGGGTCTGAGTGCAATCTCCGATTACACCAAAAAAAGAAACCCACTAAATAAAGTACTTATAATTACAATCCTACTAAGTTTACCACAAGGGTTAGCTCTTAAAATCTCTATCAATCTAGTCACAGATAAAATAGTTAAAGTAGATTTACAGTAACTGAGAGGATGCTCCTAGGCGTTTTTAATATAAAATATGAAGGGCTCTAGGATATTTTAATATGTACATTTTTAGACATAATACAATAGAAACAAAAGAATGAATAACTGTGTCCACTGCACAGCTAAAAAGTAAAATATTATGGAGAAAAGTTCCTATATACGTCTTGTCAATTATCTCTATCCCTAAGAACAAATCTTTGATTTAGTATATTTCCTATTTTTGTTTGAACTTTATAAGTATTGCTTTATACAATTTGAAGGTTTATATAAATATCCTGTAGGCATACTTCTCCAATTTACTTTTTTCACAAACTTTTGCAATTTATGTATACTGATTTAGCTTTAATATACTATTTTAAACTCATATTCAGTGTTCATTTATATGAATATATTACAAGTTATTTATACACTATCTCACTGCAGAGCATTTAGGTTGTTTCTAAGTTTCTGCTTTTATTAACAATGATGTCACTAACAACACCATACAAGTTTCCTTGTGTGTATGCATAAGTTTTTGTCTAGAGCAGTTTTTTATGCAGCGTATTGCTACTCATTAACACGTAATGAAACAGTGAATAGCAACAATTACATTAAAGTACACAGGAAAAAAAACATGAAAGTGCTCTATATGTTGTTCTGGTTAAAATCTTAAGTGCAACCCAGAGGGCCATATCCCTGAGGCATAGTCAATAGCCTATGGCAGTTTACAAGGTAAAGCCTACTGGAAGGATGCAAGGTAACTAGGGCATATCTGTAAAGGGTATACTGGTATCCCAGCCTTTTCCTCCTTTTGTTTTCTCAACTGTCAAGAGATCAACAGTTCCTTCACTACATACTCCCCCTAGTGATGTATGTTACCACATGTCAAAGTCAACAGGGCCAAGTGAATATGGAAAGAAAACTCTGAACTTGTGAGACAAAACAAGCTTTTCCTCTTTTTAAGCTATTTGTTCAAAAAGTTATTTGTGATAGAAATTTAATTAATACAATATGGTTAGTAGTCTCAGGACTAGTTTGTACTCAATGTAAAATATTGTCAATACACCTATCTGTTAGCCAATGTTTTTTGTATGTAGAAGTGAAATTACTGGATAAGAAGAAATCTACATCTTGGGGATAGAGAGACAGCTCAGCGGTCTAAGTGCCAGCCTGGCAGGCACAGGATTTGGGTTCAATCCCCAGTACCACATGCTGTGCTGGTTCTCAAACCCTGGATGCACTGAGCCAGCCATTGAAACTAGGTGTGGTGTCCCACATCTGTAATCCCAGTGCTGGGGAAGCTGAGACAGGAGGATCACAGCGAGTACGAGCTGTGTAGCAGGACTGTACCAAATAAACAAACAAATGATCAAAAAAATAAAAAAAGAAGAAATCTACATCTTAAACTTTACAATGTACTTCATTGAGTAAAACCATCTGATACAGATTTCTATCTCTAAATGTTGTGGGTTTATATACTTTTTTGCACAAGGGACAGTATAAATATAAACAAATGGTAACAGAAAATAAAAAAAATCCTCTCCTAAATCTAAATACCAAATATTCATTTTAGCTCTGTCACTACAACCAAGTAGTACATCCATCAGAATCTACATGATTGTGGCAAACTTGTATATCTACATACGTGCAATTCTATTCTCATTCTATGTACTGACTATGCTTTCAGTTTCCCTTAACTTCTTAGCTCTTCCTTAATTTTTGTCCTTCTTCCTAAGACAATTCATTGACTTCTTGCTCTGTAGGGAATGATCTTAAGAAAAAATGGTATGAAATAAAAGTATAATATGATTCTAAATATTCCCCAATTTAATTATACCTTTTCTACATACATAACAATTTAAAACTCTTGGTTTTCATATTAAATTTACTTTTAAAAGCCTGATCTCTATTTTCAGTGTGCCTGTCACATTTAGAAAAATAATGTGTAGTTGAGACATCTGGTGTCTTTCAAAGCAAAAATGAAAGCAGTGGCAAAACAAGTAAGACTAGAAAAAAGGTATAAAGACAATTATAAAAGAGACAAATCTTTATATCATTTTAGCACGACGCTGTTGTGGGTACTGCCAGCTAGGGCTGGCAAAACAGCTCAATGTACTAAAAGCCTGCTAAGGCAAGCACAAGGACTGGGTCTGATCCTGGCACCACATGCTGCACTGGGCCAACCCCTGGGCGTGCCAAGCCTGCCACTGAGACCTGGTGTGGTGGTGCACATCTGTAACCCCAGCGCTGGGGAGGCTAAAACAAACAAATAAACAAGGAAAAAAAAAAAAGAAAAGAAAAGAAGAAGAAATGAACAGTTAAATTTAAAATAAAGACATAATTAGTAATTTAAGAAGAAAAGTAACTAGAAAGGAATAATTATTCTGAAGCAATTAGTTCTTTGTTATAACAATGATCATATTTATTTCTATGAAAAACTTATCTAACTTACTGTCACAATTTTGAGGGTAGGAACATGATGACCCTTTAATATATGGGCTGTGTATTACTTTCTAGGTAGATGGAAATTTTCTGCTTACAACAGCATATATTTAACTCTTGTAATATCCCTATAGTTGCCTTCCCAGTAAGGATGTACACTAGATAAATATGTCTGCAATATAAATTTCAGGAAAAATTCTTAGCTAATATTTTCATGCATAATTACTAGTCTTTTACAAGGAATATGAATAGAGCTATAGAAAGAGAAATAATGATAAAAGCTATTAAAGTTCAAGACGCAAATTGCAGCATAAAATGAAATGTCTCAGTCAATTCTGTAAGGCCTGGGTGAAAAACAATTGATATATTTTGAAAAGACCAACTACAGAGAATTTTTAAAAACCAAACCGCCTAAGGAGAACAGCTGAGTTATTGAAAAAATACATCGTAACTTTCATTAGACTATGAATAACAACTTGAGACTAGAGATGGTGACTTACAGCAAGTTGACTGAAATCAGTATTAATTAAAAAGAGTGTTAAGCATTAACTAAAGGGCATTACAGGGAACACAGAAGCATATAAAGTGATGGAAGGTAGCAAAGGGTGGTCAATAAAGGTTTCTGAGAGGTGTTATCAGCAAAGTGTTCACCAGAAGAGCTGAAAACTATTGTTTGCTAATTAAATCCAATCCAATCTGATTTCAAGCCTACAAATCATGTTTACAATGAATTACACCTGTAATAGGGTTGGGAGTGGTAGTTCAGTGGCAGAGTGCTTGCCTAGGAGGGTTTGATCCTAAACACTGCAAAAACAGTGACAAAATAACAAAATGTAAGCATTAGGTTTATAAAATAGAAGCTTTTTAATCTCACTTTTGTTGTATCACTCATTAGCAAAATTAGAGACAAAAAGAGAAAATATTACAACATTGAGTCTCATATAAAAAATGATGTGGTTATCTAATACCATTTATTATTCCATAATATTAGACTATTGAGATCAGTGCAGTGGTACAAGCCTGTAATCCCAGCACTCAGGAGGCTGAGGCAGGATGCCACCCTAGGTCACACGGTGAGTTCAAGGCCAATTAGAACTACAGAGTGAGACCCTGTCTCAAAAATGAAAATTTCATTATCAACAGAATGTTGGGCATAAGACTAAAAAAAAAAATGCCAAAGCTGTATTAAATCTGAGAGGCTGAGGTAGAAAGAGTGTAAGTTTGAGATGAGTCTGGGCAAGTAAGCAAGACTGTTCAAAAATTTTAAAAGGCTGGGGACAAAGCCTAATGTGAAGGCCTAGGCTTCAACCTCCAATACACATCCCTAAAAGACATTTTAACTTTAAAAGATAGGTATCTTTTAATTTCCTCTTAATTATTTTTCTAGGCAAATTGCTCTTGCTAATGTTTCAAGTGCTATGCTTAACAAGTTAGGATAGTTTGCATCCTTATGCTGTTCCTAATTTAAGACTAAATAGGAAAAGCTGAAAGCTTTTAGTCTAATTTTTACTTTTATTTTTTGCAGTAGTTTGTCATAAACAGCTTTAATAAAACTGAAATAAGGTCCTTTAAAGCTTATTTTCTTCAGTAGTTTTATTATAACCAGATATTGGATTCTGTTAAATGCCTTTTTTGATCCTATTGAGATGATCATGTGATTTTTTTTTGTCCTTGCTTGTTTATGTGATGTGCTATATTTAATTGACTTGTATATGTTGAGCCATCCTTGCAGGGAATATAGGCAAAGCCAGGATATAGCCAGAACTGAAGAGGAGCTGGGATTTTGGTGATACGAGCATACAAGGCACAGTATTTTAATGGGAGGCTGCACAAAAAGTCTAAGCTCAGGAGAGCTACACAAGAACTCCACTGCATCCTTATCCAAATGCTAAACTATATATATAAACTTAGGATAGAGAAAAACTGGAAGAACCAGAAAGATTCATTCCTGGAGCAAACATAAGGCTGGAAATAGTTTGCTTTCCAATGAAGGTGGAAATGTCTTATAAAACAAAAGGTTTTAGTGGAATACAAATAATTTTTTTCTGAGTATTGGAAGAAAATTGATCTTAAATGCTGTTCTGGCCCACTTAACAAATCTCTGAAACAATTCTTGAAAAGATTAAACATAACTGCATCACAGAAAACAGAAAAACATCAATAAAAAACTATCACACATGAAGAGCAGGCAAATGACCTATAATGAGGAGAAAAATCAATTCGCACAGAGAAAAAAAATAGTATTATGAAACTAATAAAGCAACATAAAACTGTTATGACAAACTACATATGTTCAGAAAACTACAGAGAAGCCAAGTGTATTAAGAAGAGACACAGGAGATAAAATAAGCATAGAGAAAATGACACAGATGAACATCGTATCAAACAGAGAAACCAAAAGACAATAAAAACAAAAAAGATCAATTAACTATAAATGATGCAAGATAAGAATGATAGTGGATTTCTTTTTAGGTAGAAATGAGGAAAATTAGACAGTAGCCTAATTTCATTAAGGAACAAAAACAAAAACGAAAATACCCCAAAAGTTAACATATGTTTCCATAACAGGCAAATTCTTTCAGTAATAAAGGTAAGGTGAAAGTGGTTGAAAAATTCTTTGTGACACTAGGTGTGGAGGGACTTCCATTTTAAAACTTTCTTATGGTTCTTTTTGTTTTGTTTTGTAATATAGGGGATTGAATCCAGAGCCTTGTGCATACTAGGCAAGCACTGTAGATCTATGTTGTACCTGCAGCACTTAATATTTTATTAAGATAAAGATTTTAAAATAGGTCTAATATAATCTAAGAATTAAAGAAAATCATATATAAAGAGTTAAGTAAGAACATGATAGGGCCAGCCTGATAGCTCAGCAGACTAAAGCGCTTGCTTATACAGAGCACAGTGCTTGGCCAGGGTTTGATCCCTGGTGTGCCATGCCAGCCTCGCCCACAGGGCGCACTGAGAAGGTGATTGACACTTGGTGTGGTGGTGTGTACCTATAACCCCAGTGCTTGGGAGGCTGAAAACAGAACAATCACTGTGAGTCTGATCTATGTAGCAAGATCCTGTAGATCCTGTCCTAAATACAGGAAAAACCAACCAACCACCACCACCACCACAACAAAAGAACATGATAAAAATAACTTACCAATGATATTCACTTTTATTGTGTTGAGGGGTGGGGATGGGCTCTGGAACATTGTATCCTCACTTTACACATGATATATAAGTGGCCTACCACAAATAACACATTCTCAGGCCTATCTTATTAGTATGATTTTTAAGACAGGGTTTTACTATGTTGTATATGTTTTGGTTCATCTTGCTGAGTACTTGGGACTAAACGACATAAGCTATAATGCCTGGTTCATTTTCATTTGCATATGGGGAGGAGGTGGTGGTGGTAGTATTAGTAGTAGAAATAGTGGTAGTAACAGTAGTAGGTGAAACCAAGGTCTGCAGACTGAGCTACATTTTCAGCCCTTTACTAAAAATATTTTGACACAAGGTCTTTCTAAGTTGTCAAGGATGGTCTCAAAGTTGTGGTCCTCCTAAGACTGGGGAGATATCTCAGCAGTCTAAGTGCCTGACTGGCAAGGGCAAGGATCCAGGTTCGATCCCCAATATTTATGCCAAGGCAGCCCCAGAACCCTGGGGCCATTGAAACTGGGTGTGATGGCACATGTCTGTAATCCTAGTGCTGGGGAGGCTAAGACAGGTGGATCACTAAGAATCCAAGCTGTGTAGCGAGATTCTGTACCAAATAACTAACTAACAAACAAAGTTGTGGACCTCCTAACCCAGCACCCTGGAGCTTATTTACATGTGTACATTACCATGCCCAACTATTTTCTCCATTTTTATTCAACGCAGTATAGTAGTGCAAGTCCTAGCCTGGGCAATCAAGCAAGAGAAAGAAACAGAGCATTCAAATTGGAGATAAAGTTGTCAAATGGTCATTGTTTGAAGATGACGCTCTTATAGAGAGAAAATGCCAAAATCTGCCAGGAAAGGATTACAACCAATAATGTTGCAGTATAGAATAAGAACACACAGCTGGGTATGGTGGTGTACGCATACAATCCTAGCACTTGAGAGGCTGAGGCAGGAGAATCTCTGTGGCTTTGAGGCCAGACAAGGTTTCATAGTGAATTTCAAGCTACTCTGTCTTTAAAAACCAAAACAAAGGAACAACCCAACCCCCCCACTGACAAAAAAATTCAACACATGAAAATCAGTAACAATGCTATATGCCAACAGCACATTTTATGAAAACAAACACTGCAATTCCACTTACAATAGCTACTAAGACAACATGATACATAGGAAAACGTTTAATTGAAGAGGTAATGTCTGTAATGAAAACTACAAACCACTGAGGGTGGGGGATGAAGACACAAACGACATGCTATGTTCATGGTTTGCAAGGATCAATATTAAGCTGTCTGTAACTATCCACACTGCCAAAGCAATCTATACACTCAGTGTAATCCCTATTAAAATACCAGCCAATCCTAAAATACTTCAAATAAGCAAAGCTGTCTTGGGCACAAACAACAAAACAGGTTTCATTCAACTACCTGACATCAAATATACTATAAAGATGTAGTAATGAAAACAGTATGCAATTGGCATAACAAGACCATCAGATCAATGACTCAGAAAAGAGGTTATGCATCTATAGCTAAATGTTTTTTTTTTTCCTAAAATGTTAACAATAAGCATTGAAAAAATAGTGGTCTTTTTAATATATTGTCCTAGGAAAACAGAATGCCCACATGCAGAAAAATTTAAACAAGACTCTTTTTGCTCACCTGTTAAAAAAACCTCTAAATTAAACATAAGCAAAAATACACAAATGGGATTAGATCAGACTAAAAAGCTTCTGCACAGAAAAAGAACAATCAATAGAATAAAGAAAAGATATGCAAAATGGGAGGCAATATTTCCAACCTATTTATCAGTCAAGGAGGTTAAAGGGCCTTTTAAAAACTCAACAGCAGGGCTGGGGAGATAGCTCAGTAGAATAAGTGTTGCCTGGCAAGCACAAGGGCCTGAGTTCAATCCCTGGTTCTGCCAAAACAAAACAACAAAAAAGCTCACTGGCAAAAGTAACCCAACATAAGGGGCTGGGGAGATAGCTCAGTGGAATAAGCATTTCCCTGGCAAGCGCAAGGGCCTGAGTTCAATCCCTGGTTCCAGAAAAAAAAAAAGGGAGGAAGAAGAACAAGAAGAGGAAGAAAAAGAAGAAGAGATTAAAAAAAAAAAAGTAACCCAACATAACTAAAAAGACAATAAAATGTCATGTTAAAAAAAATTGTTATCACAGATTGCTACGAGTCCGATCTAGTAGTGAAACCCTAAACACCTTGTAGACCCTTCCCTAAAATACAAAATAAATAAATAAGTTTAAAAAATTAAATAAAAAAAATTCCCACAAGGTGTTATCTTACCTGAATGAGAAAGGCCATTACCTTAAATAAAACCTAAAGGATAAAAAGTACTGGCAATGATGTGCAGAAAAGAAAACTCTTGCACACTATTAATGGGAATATAAATTGGTTTAGCCATCATGGAAATAGAGGTTACTCAAAAAATTAAAAAATGGAGTTACCTTACAACCTAGGAGCCCTACAACTGCATATAAGTTTAAAAGAAATTAATTGATACTAAGTGTACCTGTGTATGTGTAAATGATACCCAAACAAACATAAGATACAAATAAGAAAAAAATTGAAAAATAAGGCCTATTATTTCTGAAACTTGATGAAAACCTACAAGAAACTTAGTAAAACCATAGTTGGATATACACATAGAAATATAACAGATAAACTGCTGAAGCTCATACATATTTTTCTTCTCTTAATTTTATTTAAAGAGATAAGACTGTGTATCTTGATAATGGCAATACTATATTACTGGGTGAGCAACAAATATGGATAAAATATGTACAATAATAACAAAAAGAACAAAACAACAGCTATGTTGGGAAAATTATATACCTTTGGAAATTATGTTTATAGAATATAGTTTCTAATAAATTATGATTCATATTATATACCAAAAAGAACCAGAAAGAAAATATTTATAAACAGAATGAAAACATAAGACCCAAATATGTTATTTAAAAAAGATATACTAGCCAGATGGTTTGATTTCTAAATTTCTGTGTAAAAGTGTACAATTTTCCCCCCATATTCTGTAGGGACATAAAATTTAGAGTATCTATGGTTGTTGGAAAGTAGTACCATGTTATGTCTAAGCTGTTTGATATACAGATAGTGATGTTAAGCCCAACTGCCTGTTATAGGGCTATAATATTATTAAGCTTCTCTTCTGGATGTTTAACAACCAAAGTTTACAGACCAAAAATCTGAGAAATAGAAGGGCTACAAGGATAGCCAATATTTTGGCCCTAGACCTTCAAGGTCACTGAGGATTCAGGACATAAGAGAGCCTATGCTGAGACATCCTCTAACTCAATGATGTCACAAATTTTCTGATCAAGGAGATTATGGGGCCACAGAGGAAAGTGATCAACAATGTATAGTGTGCCTAAGAGTCACCTAGAGAGAAAATTTTCTCAGGCTTTTACAGAGCAAAATGGTCAAGCAATAGCCGTGACTCATCCAGATGGCTAACACCAACAAAATACCCACAAAATGCTGTACATGGTTTCAGGGTAAGTCCTGAGGGGATTTGATTGAACTTGTCAGATAGTAGAGGTTACATTTTGAGTTATATAGGTCTTGTTTTAACTTGGCCTTAACCATCCAGCAAAAAAGTGTAACCACGAGGCATAAAGCAATATTAATATATTGAGCTGTAAAAGGTTCACATCAACAACTTCAGACAATTGCCAGTTGTGCTGATAACCCACTAGTATTATGGACTAATGAGCTATATTGGGTTATTTTGCTGAATTCAAGTACCTACAATCTTTGGTCTGGCATCAGTTATGAAGAAGTCCTTTAAAGAATTCTCCAAATACAGCTTCTCTACCAACAATGGAAAAACCACCTCTGACAAAGCAAAACAAAACGAAAAAGCCGGATATAAATAAAAGACCTTTTTTTTTTGTCTATGTGTGTGTGAAAAAAACAATACATGTATATACAAGATAGGATAGATATAGAGCTACTTTTCTTATTGAGATGAAAGGTTTGTACTCATATTGTTTAGACAAGATATGTCGTCACCATCTTGTCCTCTGAATAACTAGTAGGAAGACAACAATATGCAATGTATTAATTATTGTAACTGTCATACTAACCTTTCTTGAAACTTTATTTCATCTTTTTTCTCATTAAAATGAAAAAAAGATAATATAGCAACCATTGTTAATTAGCTATCCCCGTTTTGAAAATCTGTAACATATGTATTGTTGTATGTTACCCTGTTTCTGTCATTTTTTTCTAT
>NDGN011551610.1:0-14820 GCA_002564285.1 Tympanoctomys barrerae | reverse complement strand
AGAGAGAGAGAGAGAGAGAGAGAGAGAGAGAGAGAGAGAGAGAGAGACAGCCTGCTTTTAGGTTGTTGTGGGGTATTAAAAATACATATTATACAGTTTGTCCTTTTCAGTTTTCAGAACTCCCT
Organism: Tympanoctomys barrerae; assembly: GCA_002564285.1. Classification (NCBI taxonomy): domain Eukaryota; kingdom Metazoa; phylum Chordata; class Mammalia; order Rodentia; family Octodontidae; genus Tympanoctomys; species Tympanoctomys barrerae. The sequence continues at coordinate 14,695 of NDGN011551610.1, read as the reverse complement.
GTCTGTCCCACTGTGGTTCACATACACTCAGAAGAAATAATTTTCTCCCCTTTGTCTGTGTGCCCCTGACCTCAAAGCCTCCAGCTGTTTCCTTTCTAGGGTAGAGACAGTGCCTGCACTGGGGGAGGTACAGGGAGGAGGCCTCTGGGAGCAAGATGGGCAGGTGGCACCTGAGCCCCCAGGCTGAGCAGCCAGGGACAAGCTGCCTGCATCAGCCCATGGTAATGGGCAAAGCATCCGGTTACAGAGTTCGGGACGGACACTGCGTCTACTCTCATTTTTTCCTCCACCAGCCCTTTGGATTGAGTATTCTCATTCCTATTTTACAAGCAAAACAAAGAGATTCTTAGAGTCAGGATTTTAAGTCGAATTTGTCAGCTGCAAAACTCTAGAAATCTGTACTCCAGGCTGTGCCTACAGAGGGCCCTAGAACTGGCTTACACGTTACTTGCTATGAGGCTGACAGTGCAACTTGATTGTTTGGGGGAAATTTTTTCTCTTTTTGTTATTTTACTTATTGTTTGGCTGCATCTTGTTTTGTTTTGTTGCAGCGCTGGAGATCAAACCCAGAGCTTTGCACGTGCTAGGCAAGCATTCTACCACTGAGCTATACACCCCAGCACAACTAGGATGTCTGTCCAGTATACAGTGTGCCCCAGCTGTATGATTTGCACAATAGCCTTTGCCTCTAGACCTCCCTGCTTCCTCTCCAAACCAGTGAGTGCTCCCTTCCAAGGTCGTTAGGAGAATCAGATCCAGTGGTACAGAGAAAGGTCCAGCTCTGCACAGCACACAGGATGCGCTGAGTGCGTGTTAGCACGATTTCCTATTGCTTGGGACTTGATTATAGCATTTCCTCCCATCCGTGGTCAGGAGAGTTGGAGGAGGCCACGTATGTTGGAGGAGCATAAAGCGCCCCGTGTCTCACCTGTGCATTGGCTCTATCTCTGCCCTCAGTGCTTTTCCCACCCAAGATCTCATCTGGACTTCACTTTACGCTTTTCCTGATTGCCCTCTCTCTGTGCCTTGTCATGCCCAGTGTTGTTTATTATTTGCCTCCCCCAGAAAAGTGGCAGCTTCATAAAGGGAGGCTTTCAGACTCCTTCTTCCTATGTCCTGGCACTTGGTACCCAGCAGAAGCCCCATAAATGCTTGTGGTTGTGTGTGACTGACATCTCCCTCTGTTTCTCTACAGGCAAGGTGACCGTTCTGGCTGCTAGAGTAAGCTGAATGTCCCACCCTGGGTAGGGGACAGAGACAGGTGAGGAGGGCCTTTAGTGCTGGTGCCTGCTGTGATGCTGAGGGGTGGGTGGGAGAGACATCCCTGTGCCCCACTGGAGAGGACAAGACCAAGGTTCAGGTGCCAGTGATGAGCTGCTGAGGGCTCCCTCCTCTGTGTCCAAAAGCTCTAAGGCATTCTTGTCAGGGCTCAGGTAGGAGGAAAAGGTAGTGGAGTAGTCAGGGCAGGTGAGTTGTCAGCCTTTTTTGTTTGTTTGTTTGTTTGTTTTTGGTGGAACCAGGGATTGAACTCAGACCCTTACGCTTGCCAGGGAAGCACTTATTCCACTGAGCCATCTCCCTGGCCCCATCAGCCTTTTACAGTAAGGATTTCTCAACTGCACAGTACTTATGAAGAACAAGGAAATGAGCACTTTGCTCCAGCAGAGAAGTGGGAACTCAGATAGAAGATGAAGACTCACCCCTTGCAGAAAGTAAGGCAGGAAAGCACCTGGTGGGGTAGCAGGATGGCAAGTGTGTCTGTGGTCAGTGACAGGCTACTTGCTTTATCAGTGGTCCATCTCCTACATGCCAGCTGCACACTATAAATGCAGGTTTGTACAGAGAGGCCAGCGCAGTGTCCCTGTGCTCAGGAATGGACAGCCTGGTGGAAGAGACTGTTACAGAACCGCAGGGAATGTGGGCCCTGAGGCATGAACAGGAAGGAAGGGAGGGAGGGCAGTGTCCAGCAGCCCCAGCAGAGAGGCCAGTGTGCACAAGAAGGCTGGCACTCGGGGACCTCCGAGGTGGCTCCTCCACCCTCCTTTCTGTTGACTAGGACAGCTGAAGCAGGAAAAGGAAGTGTCGAGCGCATAGTACGCGGCTCCTGTGCAGTGTGTCCAGGGGAAGATGAGGGCTAGGAAGGGGCAGGTGAACTGAGCCCGGCGCTGGGGCGAGGCACTGGGCCCCGCATCACAGTGACACTCTGCAGCCTGCTTCTCAGATTGCCACCTACAGGTGTTCACATGTGACCTTCACAGTGACCGTGTCAAGAAGAACCCTTTGCCCATTTCAGAACCAGGATGCAGAGAATCAGTGAGGTGAACAAGCTAAGAAAGCTTTCATGTGTTTGCTCAGCTCATACCGCAGAGCCAGTGAGAGCCTTGTGGCAGTGAGGCTAGGATCTGTCCCTGCCCGAGGCGAGGCTCGCTGGACCTGAGGACAAAATCCTATTTGTCTTGTAACCTGAATATTATTAGTGTGAGGAATCACAGGGCTGGGGTTCCGTTCCTGATACAAAAAAAAAAGAGAGAGAGAGAGAGAAATCTTGGCCATGTGTTTTGAATGGGGTTCATTGTTTTGGTTTTTTGTAGTGCTGGGACTAACCCAGGGCCTTTGTGCTGAGTATATCTCTAGACCTTTTTGCAAGTCACAGTCTCTAAGTTAGCAAATTGCCCAAGCAAGTCTTCTTTCCCCAGCCTCTCAGGGTGCTGGGATTACAAGGAGTATGTGTGTGTGTTTAGATGTTGTTTTTGCTTCTGAATCATTCTTACAGGCCTATTTATTGTTTGCCAACATTGAGCGAGACAAGGTGATATTGATGTTATTTTGTAAATGGGGTCACTGCAGCATAGAAAGGCTGATTCACTGGCCAGTTTGAGGCTGATCCCAGCCGAAAGGTTAGGGTCTGTCTGACCTGTGACAGGCCATGTGCAAGTGTGGGAATCTGTAAACTAGAGGTCCCTGTTCCTAAGATGGGCAGAATGAGCAGGAGACTGAGCCCAGTGCTGAGTGGTTACAGTGTGTGTCCATGGCGCATAGATGACACCAGCCTAAATGCTGAGAACACTGAGGAGCCTTGTCTCAGTGCTCATTCCTCCTCGTGCCCTGGAGTAACCTGCTGAGGTTTCTTCTCATTGTGGTTCCCAGGACCTGATGTCAGAGGCCATGGACCAGACAGCCGGAGGACCTGGATACCCAGCGCCGGGAGAAGGTGCTGATGGTAGCATGGAGCCCAGCAACTGCCAGGAGCTTCTGCACCGACTGCGAGAGCTCGAGGTGTGTGGCAGGGAGCAGGGTTGGGTGGAAGTGCTGCCTTTCTGAGCTCGGGGTGGGCCTTCCTCCAACCCTTTGGCCAGGCCTGAGAGACTGAACATTTCTTTGAAAAAGCACTCCTCCAATAAACCCTTTCCTTGTTTTTAGTTTTTAGCCTGAGGACAAAATGCATGAGTATATTGTCCTAACCTCAAATATCGCTTCTCCCCTTTGTGCTTCTACTGACTCAAGGGAAAGGGACAGTGACAGAGGCTATAGGAGGCAGAGGTTAAATGACAAGGAGCATAGGAGGTAAAGAAGGCAGGGTTCCTCAAACAGCACTTTGCCACATTTTTAAGACTTGTCTTCAGCTGGGCGTGGTGGCACACACCAGTTCAAGGCCAGCCTGGGCTACATAGTAAGACCCTACCTCAAAAAACTAAAAAAAAAAAAAAAAGAAGACCCTAACCTCCTCTCCAGTTGCCTGTGCCTGGCGCCTCCCATTTGTGTCTTCCTAGTCACTGTATTTCCAGCCCTCCAGCCTCACTGAAGAAGGTTGGGGTTTATAGAAAACCCATCCATCTCAGCTCTGCGCTCTGGCTGCCCTTGGTCTCTGCAGGTTTTTGGCCTCAAACAGGGCTATAGCTAGTAGACTCCTTCCTGCCTCTTGCCCAAAAAGGAATTTGCCCTGGAGGAGGACTGGTCCCAAAGCCCTCTTCTTATTCTCATCCTCCTCCACTCCTGCAGGCAGAAAACTCTGCACTTGCCCAGGCCAACGAGAACCAGCGGGAGACTTACGAGCGCTGTCTGGATGAGGTCTGTGGGCTCAGCAGTGGTGCACTGGGGAGGGGAGGGGAGGAGAGGGGAGGGAGACACCGGTCAGCTTAGCCTCGGGCTTTCTGTCCTCAGGTTGCCAACCACGTGGTGCAGGCACTGCTGAACCAGAAGGTGAGTGGCCCCAGGAGACGTGGTCACCCTTAACCCAGCCTCCCTGTGGACAGGCCCTGGGAACAGTCTGGGAGGCCCTTCCCAAGGACCCAGCAGGGAGGTAAACATTCGTGTAATTCCCTTCCTTCTCCCTCTCCTCTCCCTGCCATCCTCCATTTCCTGGCCCAGGACCTTCGGGAGGAGTGCATCAAGCTGAAAAAGAGAGTGTTTGACCTGGAACGACAGAACCAGATGCTGAGTGCCCTTTTTCAACAGAAACTCCAGTTCACGACAGGCTCCCTCCCCCAGGTGGGTGCGCAGCACCACACACTTCTTCCTTCCCTCACTGGCTCTCCTACCTCCCCCAAGGTGCAGCACTGGCCTCACGTGCAAGACGAGGCCATCCACACACCCCTCCAGCTGGGGCTGTGACCATCCAGGGAAGGCCTGCCCAGCCTCATAGATTTGTATCTCACATGGAGTGAAAAAGACCCAAGTCCTCACAAGTGTAGCTGTGTCCCCGCCTCCCAGGTGGCTGCCCAGCTGGATAGCCTCCCTTGTTGAGAAAGAAGGTTCGAGAATGTGTCTGCCCTATGTGGGGAGACGGGCGGAGGATGAAAACACAATTATTTCAAGTTCCCAAGAGGCCCCTTGGGCCAGTGACAGACCTCTTCAGAGCCAGGGCCGGGGTGGGGCCTTGCATACAGCAGCCCAGGGCTTGGTGTCACAGAAAGTTCAGGAGAGGGACTTTACCCCCGTGACTGTGCGCACAGATCGCTGCACATCCCCACCGTGGGCGCACATGTGTGCTCACAGATGCTTGTCTCTGCTGCTAGCCCTGCCACCTACTTGCCCCAGCAGCAGCAGCAGAAGGCTTCTGGGACTGAGTTAGCATGTCCTGAGCCTGTCAGGAACCCCCAAAGATGGGTTGAGGCACTGGGGTGGGAGGGTCCAGAGCTGCACCAGGTGGCCAAAGGGAGCAGCAAGTTGGGGTCAGCCAGCCCCCACTCCCCTTTTGACAAGAAGAAAAGCGCTTTCTGTGGGTGGAGGGATTTGGCTGGCTGGCTGAATTTGTGTCTTTTGGATGTAATCCGTGCAGCTCTTGGCCCACAGGCTCCGAGCAGGGAATCCCTCTGCTCACAGGAAGTGTTGCCCTTGTAGAGGAAGCGCCTGTCACTGTGGCCTTTCTGGAGTCACTAGTACCTAGACAGTGCAGAACTGGCCCCAGCCAGCCGTGGACACTACATGCATCTCTCTTCTTGCTTCAGGGTCACCTGGGACCCTGTGAGGACTGTGTTCACCAAGAAGCTTGCTACTTCTCAGCAGCCACAGTGATAGAGGGGAAGCAGCTTTAAGTTTTTTTTAACCTGTATGGATTTTGGTGTGTGTTGGTGTTTGGAACAACAGATTTACGGTTCCCAGGAATAACATGATGTAATGGGAAGAGCAGGAATCTTGGCCTCAGATAAACTGGGGCTAGAGTGCTGGCTTAGCCACTTCTTAGCTAAGTGCAACCTTGGACAAATTACCTAACTTTCCAAACTATAGGGTTGTTGTTGTTTTGTTTTTTTCCCCCTATATCACAGATTGTTGTAAGGATTAAATCAGATAATATATAGGTTCAGCCCATCATAGCCAGTCAATAAATGGTAGCCATTTGTCATTATTAACGTGATTCCCAATTTGTGTCTTGCTAGGACGAAAGCTCCTTTGAGCAAATGCTAATTAAGCTCTCTTGTGAGCAGTGCCTTTGCCAACACGTGTGGAGTTGAACTGATTGCAAAGCGCCCAGCGCTGTGGCTTGGGTGCATGACAATGCTGAATGGCTGGGACTGCTGAGAGACAGGTCTACACAGCCATGTGAGACAGTGCTGTCTGTCCGGGGGCCTAGGGAACAAGCCCTTAGGGACTGGGGATAGTTCCTGTAAGGAGATGACATTGGACCTGGGCTTGGATGGATGAGAGAGTCGCAGAGGGTGGCACGGGGGGCGGGGGGCAGGGCGGGGAGAAGAGAGTCCCTTTGGAAGCAATTGCATTCGCAAGGCTCCATGAGCAGGGAAGCCTAGGGAGCACCACGCTGTTGCACTTGGCTTGCCTAGATCAAAAGAACTGTGAGAGGACATTCGGTGACAGAAACAGGAGGAAGTTCAGAGTTGTTTCTATGGGCAGTGGCTGGGTTGGAGGCTTTTGGGTGCAAAGGCAGGGGCTGGGCCTGTAAATCCATGGTGGAGTGCTTGCCCATCATAGATGAGGCTGTGGGATCAATCTCCAGAACCACAGAAAGAAAAAAAAGAAGATGCCTCAGGGTGCCTTGTGCATGCAAGGGGGAAAGGCCACCAAACCAAGTCCAGGAGAGGGACTGAAATGCCAAGCAGGAGCTGCTGGCTGCAGAGGTGGGGCCGAGAGATGCTGCAGAGACAGGTTTACAGTTATGATGAGTAAGGGCAAAGGAAGGGCTAAAGTTGTCCCAGCCAAGATGCCTGAGAGAAGGAAATCACATTTTCAAGAACCAGAAGTGATCCATGATTAAATAGCCTATTTTGGCAGCCCTCAGAGTAGATGTTTCACATGAGATTGGCTTGGGGAGGCTGAAATGATGGCTCTCTGCCATCCCTTTTCTAAGACCATCTATAATCGCTGGCTTCCTCAGATCACAGGTGATCAGAACATTACAACAGAAAGGGACTGTAGTAATGGCCCCTTTTGTAGTAGAGCAGGAAGCCCTCTAGAAAAGCAAAGTGGTGCTGGAGCCCAGGTGGGCCCCAGGCTGTAGCTGCACTGCCCATTGGCTCCAGGGTACTCCTCTTTCTCCAGAGCCCTGTCTGGATCCTCCTGCCTACCACCTGGGCTTGCACTAGCTTCAGAAGAACTTGTGACGGGGCTGGCAGGACAGCTCAGTGGACTAAAGCACCTGCTTAGGCAAGCACAGGGACCACGGTTTGATCCCTGGCACTACATGCTGCGCCAGCCCCACCCCCAGGGTGGGGTAAGCCAGCCACAGAGTCCAGGCATAGTGGTACACACTTGTAATCCCAGCACCGGGGACACTGAAAACAGGAGGATCACCATGAGTCCAAGCTGCATAGTGAGACCTTATAAGAACCAAGTACCAGGGCCAGGGAGATGGCTCAGTAGAAATAAGTGCAAGGTCCTGAGTTGAATCCCTGGTACTGCAAAAAAAAAAGAACTTGTGACATAATCTCTTAAAGTTCTTTGTTCTCACAGCACACGGGAGTAGTCACAAGAGCCTGACTGTGGGGCAGAGGTCCCTGGAGGGCACCCTGGGCCAAATGCCTGGCTTCATGAGGGGCCAGACAGCAACCATGCTAAATCTGCTTTTCCTCTGCAGATCTCACTCACTCCACTCCAGCCACCCTCAGAGCCACCAGCCTCCCCCTCCCTGGGTACCGCCGAGGGACCGGCCACCTTGCTGCCTCTGGGACATTGTTCTGGGCAGAGAGAGGTAGGAGACAGGTTTATAGTTATGATGTGTGAGGCAAGAGAAGGGGTAAAGTTGTCCCAGTCTGGATGCTGGGACACAGTGTGGTCTGTGGTCAGTTGGTGCCCCAGTGCTGGCTCCTGATGAGCCTCAGGGGAACGACCGCTTCCCATGTACAGACTCGTGTCCAGGCTGGAAATGTGAGCCCTCAGCTGTCCACCTCACACCAGGAAAAACAGATCCCCACCCCCAGCTGCTGGCCTGCAAAGCAGATGCATTAGTAATGCAGTGAGAGTCATAGTTAACACTTGCCGAACTCCTATTTCATGCCAAGCATTGTGCAGGGCACCCTGGGGCTCTTTTATCTTATTTTATGAGGTTCAGTTTAATTACCATCTCACTTTACAGATGACATCATGACGCTTAGAGGTCAGATAACTTAGCAGAGGTCAGACAGCTGGGTGGAACTGGCCCTGAACATACACAGTCTGACCCAGAGAGGTTGCAGTTAACTACTGCCCCAGACTCCAGAAGGGGCTGAGCAGCAGCTGCAGGGAAGGGCTTGCTCGGGGCCATCTCCTGCTCCTGACTCTCATGGAGATCAGATTGGCGGGAAGGCCTGGGCCTGTTTTCCCTGCCTCACTTAGGTCCTGGCCACATCACATACCTTCTTGATACTCTTGTTTTTTCTGGAGCCTGAAAAATGAACTGGGATAAATGACCTCACAGAAGCCTGAAAAATGAACTGGGATAAATGACCTCACAGAGGTCAGAGTTGTAGCTGGTCAGCTATGCCAACCCAAACAGCAGTGGAGATAGCCAAGCAGAGAATGTGGGATGCCCACCCTGTCCCAAGTGGGCCAGGTATAAGAGTTGGGGTACCTCGGGCTCAGCATCCCCCGAGGAAGCTGAGCCATCATCTCCTGGGAGCTCTCAGTTTCTTTGAAGACACAGACACATGCAGCCAGGTCTGCCCTGATCCTAGCATGCTCAGTTACAGCCAGCTCAGGACCTATGCTTAGGATAGGATGCCAGCTGCACATGAGCCCCTCCTCATGTCTCCTTCTGCCCCCCAGGTGTGTTGGGAACAGCAGCTGCGACCAGGAGGCCCAGGGCCCCCCGCTGCCCCACCCCCAGCATTGGATGCCCTCTCTCCATTCCTTCGGAAGAAAGCCCAGATTCTGGAGGTGCTTCGAGCCCTGGAAGAGACTGACCCCTTGCTCCTGTGCTCACCTGCCACCCCCTGGCAGCCTCCAGGCCATGGGCCTGGCTCCCCTGAACCCATCAATGGCGAGTTATGTGGACCCCCCCAGGCTGAACCCTCACCCTGGGGCTCCTACCTGCTAGTTGGCCCTGGTAGCTTGGGAGGCCTGCTGCACTGGGATCGCCTCTTGGCGGGCCCAGGGGAGGAAGAGAGTTCTAGGCGGCCTTGGGGCCCTAATAGTGCCCCACCACAGGCCCAAGGCACACATTGCACACCAGGCAGCAGCTCCTCTTCCTCTTCTGATGAGGCAGGTGACCCTAATGAAGCCCCTAGCCCTGACACCCTGCTGGGTGCTCTGGCTCGAAAGCAGTTGAACTTGGGCCAGCTCCTTGAGGACACAGAGACTTACCTGCAGGCCTTTCTGGCCGGAGCTGCAGGCCCACTCAATGGGGACCACCCTGGTCTCGGGCGGCCATCCTCCCCAGATCAGGGGCCCCCACAGCTATCCAAGTCTAAAGGCCTCCTGAAGTCAGCTTGGGGTGGGGGTGCCCCAGAGGCCCATAGACTGGGCTTTGGTGCTACCTCAGAGGGCCAGGGGCCCCTCCCCTTCCTCAGCGTGTTTGTAGGGACAGAAGATGCCCCATCGGGCTCACAGCCTGACCACACCCACTCATCTCAGGTGAAAAGCAAGCTCCAAATGGGGCCCCCTTCTCCTGGGGAAGCCCAGGGACCCCTTCTTCCCTCTCCAGCCCGAAGTCTCAAGTTTCTCAAGCTGCCTCCAGCCTCAGAGAAAGTCCCCAGTCCAGGTGGCCCCCAACTCAGTCCCCAGCTTCCCCGCAACTCAAGAATCCCCTGTCGCAACAGTGGCTCAGATGGCAGCCCCTCCCCACTGCTGGCCCGCAGAGGTCTGGGTGGAGAGCTGTCGCCAGAGGGGGCACAGGTCCTGGCCACCAGCCCTTCACCCTGCCCCACAACCCCAGACTCTGCACAGCTCAGACCCCCCCAGTCAGCCTTGTCCACCACACTGTCCCCAGGGCCAGTGGCATCTCCCTGCTATGAGAACATCCTGGACCTGTCCCGGAGCACCTTTAGAGGGTCTTCCCCAGAGCCACCTCCCTCCCCACTGCAGGTGCCCACCTACCCACAGCTGGCTCTAGAGGTACCACAGGCCCCGGAGGGCCTCAGAAGCCCTAGAGTTTCCCCCAGCCCTTGCCTCTCAGAATCTTTCCCCTTTGGGAGCTCCCAGGAGAAGAGTTCTGACAAGGCAGGCTCGGAGTCTCCCCACCCTGGCCGCAGGACCCCAGGCAGCTCATCCAAGAAGCCTGGCCAGGGGTCAGGGCGGCGAGCTGGGGATCCTGGCTACACACCTCTGCGGGACAGACTGGCAGCTCTAGGGAAGCTCAAGACAGGCCCTGAGGGGCCCCTGTGTCTAGAGAAAAATGGGGTGTCAGCCAGGCCAGGCACTGAGAAGGCCCGGGGGCCCAGCAGGTCAGGAGAGAATACTGGAGACCTGGTTCCCCCTACCACTCGACCCCTTGAGCAGCCAGAGGCTAAGGGGGCTCTGCGTGGGGCAGTGGCCTTAGGCACGAGCAGCCTAAAGCAACAGGAACCTGGACTTGGGGACCCTGGGGCCCGAGTCTACTCCTCTCACTCCATGGGGGCCCGTGTGGACCTAGAGCCTATCTCACCAAGGAGCTGCCTCACCAAAGTGGAGCTGGCCAAGAGTCGGCTGGCAGGGGCCCTGTGCCCCCAGGTGCCCCGCACCCCTGCAAAAGTGCCCCCCTCAGCCCCCAGCCTTGGCAAATCCAGCAAAAGCCCTCACAGCAGCCCTACAAAACTACCTTCCAAGTCGCCCACCAAGGTGGTCCCCCGGTCTGGGCCCTCCCCAGTCAACAAGGAGCCCACCAAGCCTGACAAGGGAAAAGGCTCATCTTGGGCAGACTGTAGTAGCACCACAGGGCAACCCACATCCCTGATACCTGGCACCCCCGACTCGAGCCAGGTGCCCGAGGGCTCGACCCCACACTCTGCCATCGAGGAGAAGGTGATGAAGGGCATCGAGGAGAACGTGCTGCGGCTCCAGGGCCAGGAACGAGCACCAGCTTCTGAGGCCAAGCACCGCAGCACCAGCAGCATTGCTAGCTGGTTTGGCCTTAAGAAGAGCAAGCTACCAGCACTGAACCGGCGCACAGAGGCTACCAAGAGCAAGGAAGGAGCCAGCGGGGGCTCCCCACTCCGGAAGGAGGTCAAGGTGGAAGCCCGCAAGCTGGAGGCTGAGAGCCTCAATATTTCCAAGCTGATGGCTAAGGCGGAAGACCTGCGCCGAGCGCTGGAGGAAGAGAAGGCCTACCTGAGCAGCAGAACCCGCCCGCGGCCTGGGGGCCCAGCCACAGGACCCGGGCCCAGTCTGGGACAGGTGCAGGGCCAGCTGGCCGGCATGTACCATGGTGCAGACACCTTTATGCAGCAGCTGCTCAACAGGTGAGTTGGCAGGTTCCCAGTGGGCTGGGCACACAGCTGCTTCTGCACTGGGACTGCGTTGCTGGAAGCTTAGGTGTCCCAGAGGTCAGAGGGGATAGGATGCATCCAGAGCATCTACAGTTAGTGACCTGGCTGCCTTGCCAAAGCCTCCTCTCCCCTGAAAAGAGTTAGTAGTAGTCCCTGTTTTGCTGGATTGTTGTCGGTTAAGGTAGCTTAAGGTACCTACATATGTAGTTACATGAATGCTAGATCTTAACTATGGGCTGCTGAAAGTCTTCTCTAAGAAGGGGCAGGGAGAGTCTCTTCCCATCTTCAGCACCTACTATAAGGGGAGCTGTGGTTTAAGAGGAGGAACCCACTTATCTTAGGGTTACTTTTTCTGGCTTCATGAGGCAGAAAGCTCAAAGATTGGACTGGGTTGGGCACAAGGTTTGAGTGCCAAGTGTGATCAGAGGGAGAAGGCAGGGCGTGTTGTGAGCAGACAAGCTTGTGGCTTGGTCTGACAATGTGCCAGGGTATGTTGATCCTTGGTGCCTTTGGAAGGGGACCCTTACCTTCTCCCCTGCCTGTTGGCAGTGCCAGGGAGGGTTGGTGGGCACAGCTGCCGGTGCTGTCTCCTCCCAGGCAGATGGGAGGGAATGCCTCACTGGCATCATTTAAGGGTCCATGGCTGGTATATTCATCTGTTTCTCATTACTATAATTAAATACCTAGGGGCCAGGGATATAGCTCAGTGGCATAAGTGCCTGCCTGGCAAATACAAGGTCCTGAGTTCAATCCCTGGTACTGCCAAAAAAAATAAAATAAAAAATAAATACCTAAAGTAGGCTACTTTATAAAGGAATAAGTCAGAATCCTCCCTCTTGATAAGAAATTCAGCCTTGGGGCTTTACCCTAGCGAGCATATCGAATCCTGATCATGACCTCCACCCCCAGGTCCATTCTAAGCACCTCTTAATACCTCACGAGAATGAAATTTAACCACCTTGCTGACTGTGGTGATGCATGCCTGTGATCCCAGCACTTGGGAAACTAAGGAGGATTGCTGTGAGTTCAAAGCCAGCCTGAACTCCATACCACTAAGCAAGTTCAAGGCCAACCTAAACTACATAGCAAAACCTTATCTCAAAAAGAAAATTACTGGTGGAGCCAGGGAGATGGCTCAGTAGAATAAGCGCTTGCTGCAAGGGCCTGAATTAAATCCCCAGTTCTGCCAAAAAAAAAAAAACCACCAGAATCTGTGGGTGACTCTCAAATGCTAGCAGCCTGCGTGTTTGCTGGACATGGGCCTTCCTCACCTCCATGTGCACTGTCGTCCCTAGGGTGGATGGTAAGGAGTTGCCACCAAAGAGTTGGCGGGAGACTAAGCCTGAGTATGGGGATTTCCAGCCAGCATCCTCTGACCCCAAGAGCCCCTGGTCAGCCTGTGGGCCCCGGAATGGCCTGGTGGGCCCACCTCAGGGCTGTGGAAAACCTTCTGGAAAGGTACGTTCTTGGGGCAGGAGCTCGGTAGAGGGGCTTGGTTCTCCAGAGGGCTTTCTGAGGGCCGGCAGTCACACATACTCCAAGATCCTGGTGCTTTTGTTCTCATGTCCCCATGCCCACATTCTGACTCCCCACGGCTCAGGGGCTTGGGATGGGATGGAAATGGATACTGGATCTTCTGTACCCACACAGCCGAGCAGCGAGCCAGGGAGGCAGGAAGAGATACCCTCGGAGGACAGCCTGGCGGAGCCAGTGCCCACCTCACACTTCACAGGTCTGCAGGGTCAGCCTGGGGGTGGGAACTGCCCCCATCCCCTGCCTTGTCCTGTCACTGGAACAGGTCCCATCTTGAGATAGCTGAACCAGGAGGAGCTCTTAGAGGTGCAGGAGCCCAGACTGGGCTGTGCCTCTGCCTCACACCCTCCACTTGCCCTCTCCCCAGCCTGTGGCTCTTTGACGCGAACTTTGGACAGTGGCATTGGGACCTTCCCGCCACCTGACCATGGCAGCAGTGGGACTCCCAGCAAGAATCTTCCCAAGGCCAAGCCACCACGGCTAGAGCTCCCACCAGGGGTGCCCCCAGCCCGACCCCCAGCCCTTACCAAAGTCCCCCGTCGAGCCCACACTTTGGAGCGGGAGGTGCCCGGCCTAGAAGAACTATTGGTGAGTGGGCGGCACCCCAGCATGCCAGCCTTCCCTGCGCTGCTCACCGCTCCTCCCAGCCACCGGGGCCATCTGACCTGTCCTGATGGTGAGTCCTGGCTTGGGGAGGTGGGGGGACAGATCCCCAGGGGTGGATCCTGAGCCAGACAGCTCCATCCACCACCCTTTTTCCTGGACAGATCCCTGTGAAGACCCAGGCCCTCCCCCTGCTGTCCAGCTGGCCAAGAACTGGACATTCCCGAATACCAGGGCAGCGAGCAGCTCCTCTGACCCTTTCTTGTGCCCACCCCGACAACTGGAGGGGCTGCCCAGGACCCCCATGGTGAGACTTGCACAAAGAAAAAAAGAAAAGAACCAGGGAGTAGAAGGGATGGTCTTGGGTTTCTCAAATGCAACACAGCCTGTGTCCTGTGCAGCCCTAGCTGGGAAGAGGGTTGAGAGACCACCCCTGGTGTCCCTTCTGGGCAGCCTGCCCACCCCTCCTGAGGAGAGGGTTTCCGTCACCCCCTAGCCCTGTTGGTAGCACTGGATGTCGTTATCCACCCCACTTCTGAAATTGGTCTCACCTGTGTCGACCTCAGTGATACCCTCAGCCTGAGCCATGAAGTGGGAGGAGTGTCTTCCCAACAGTTACTCCTTTCCAGGCCCTGCCTGTGGACCGGAAGCAGAGCCTGGAGCCCAGCTGCCCACCCCCTACACCTCAAGGCCCAGTATTTGGGGGCAGTCGCACCCCCAGCACATCGGACATGGGCGAGGAAGGCAGAGTGGCCAGTAGGGGTGCTCCAGGGCTGGAGACCTCGGAATCCCTCAGCGACTCGCTCTATGACTCACTCTCCTCCTGTGGGAGTCAGGGCTGAGGGGTGGGCAGCACGTACCACGGCCCCCCTGCAGCTGGGGTGCACAGTCTGGGCTGTTCTCTTCATGCCCCGCCCCTCAAGGCCAGTGGGGCCCTTGAAGGGACCAAGGAGGCAGCTGGATAAGAAGGTACAGGAGTCCTTGGCACACCCCACTGCCCACCGCCGCTGTGGCTGGAGATGACTGCACTCAGCTCAGGGAGACACTCCCTCCCCGCTCCCTTCGCTCATCCAGAGTAAGGCTCTTCCTCTAAGGGACTTAGGGGGTCAAGGCCATGTGTCCCAGCCCCCAGCTCCCGCTTAGGCTGAGCCATCTTGTGGTGCTGGGCTTCTTGCCCACCAGCTGTGCCATCTCTGCCCAGCCTGGCTGCTCCTGTCCCAAAGCCCCCA
>NDGN011551609.1:0-18618 GCA_002564285.1 Tympanoctomys barrerae | reverse complement strand
CTAAATAAACCTTTCCTTCCTTCATTTTGAGTGTGGGGTATTTGTCCCAGCAACGAGTAAAAAAGTAACTAAAACAGGCATACATTCTAAATCTGAACCACAACACATTGTGTTCAGTTTCATCCTGCTACAGTGAGTTTGCATTCATTCAGTTCCAGCTACATAGGCCCAAGTGCCACTTTCTCATAGAGGTACTCATTATTATGATGCCCCTTCTTTTATTCCTTGTCTACATTACCATTCATTGATGGGTAGCTCTGATTATCTTTCTCTAAAATGATACTGTCCTTTTGTTTTTCTATCACTTTCTCTCCCTTTGTGTGCTTATCATAGTACTGTCTATGGATCAGATCCTCATTTTTCTTATTTACAGTATAAATATCTATCCAAGGCCTACAGCAGTGTCTGACACATACTGTGTAGTAAATATATGCATAAAAATGTGTAATCATATCTTGTGATCACATAATCTGGAAATAGGTGTTACCATTGCATTGACAAAGCAACTCAACTTGTTCTCTCAATCAGTAACTTATAGCTCAGCTGTGAAACGTGGCTTTTTGATAGCATGGACCACACTTTTTATTTTTTAATGGTAGCAACCTCTTTTCTTTTTCTGTTTGCTTTGTAGTGATGGTAAGCTTTAAAAATATTAATTTTTTATTTTATTTTATTTTTTGCTTTCTAAACAGGGTCTTATTGTTTAGTTTAGGCTGGCCTTGAACTCACCATGTGGCCCAGTCTGGCCTTGAACTCGCAGCAAGGCCTCAGTCATTATAGTGCTGGGATTACAGGCATGCACCACCGTGCTCTGCTGGAGTTTTCAGTAACAAATTGCTGGCTGCAGCACATGTGCCATAGGTTCACCATCAGGGCAGGTGCATTTTGTACTCAGAGTTGATTTTGGCAGAGATTTCTGTATGGTTCATCACTATGGTTCAATATACTTTTAATATTGAAGATTAACTTAGAGTTAATAATAGATGCAAACTATCTTAGATACCTAAATAGGAACTTGAAGATTTGTTAATTCAAAATATTTTGGAATTTTATTTCCTTTTTCTTGATATTGGGCTCTTAAATCTTGCATATAGAGATCTAAAAGTGTGTGGTTAAATATATAATAGAATTATGAGATGTGTTTTTTGAAAGTGACTTTTTTTGGTTTGAAAATATACTAAAAAGTGTGTGGTTAAGTGTATAATAGAATTATGAGATGTGTTTTTTGATAGTGACTAGTTTTTTTTGGTTTGAAAATATGATGCTTTCTAGTCAGACCATCTATATAGTATTGAAATTTTATGGTTGTCTGCTTAATTTGTTTCATTTGGAAAAACAAAACAAAACATGATTATAGTCACATACTAATTACTAGCTATGCATCATTCATTTGAAATAAAGCCTAAAACATTTTGTAGTTATAAGCAAAAAGGTCTCTTATGATTCTTCACTTGGTAAACAACATTCTTTTAAGGTTGACACTGTCATGTGGGGCTTAGAAGCATTTTTTTTTTTCCTCTGTAATCTGCAAATCTGATTGCATTAGTCATGTAGACTACTTGAGAAACAAAGGAAAACACAAGGCTGGAATTCAGAAAGTGTAATGGAAAGCAACTTATTGAAGTATTGGCTTAAGGTATAATTATTACAGGTATATCTTTTCCTCTTCAGTTTTATTGTATGCGTGTGAAGGCACCATTGTTCCTAGAACGTCCATGAAATTCTATTTGAATAAAACTGAGTAAGATACTGTTTTGAGAATTCTACCAGTAGGTGTACTGTCCTCACTGATAAAATGTGAAATCTGATGAATACATGTTTGTGCATATTATTCATATATGTATGAGTCCTTCCTGAAAGTAGTTTGTCTAATTTCTTTGTGTGGGTGAAGAATTTGTTAGTGTTTAAAAAAAATATTATGAATTCCATTTTTAGTAGCATGAGAAAACAAAATATTTCAGAATAAATTAGGCAAAAGATAAAACTATTAACAAGAGATAAAACTGGACAAAATATGCAAATCTGCTATAGTCAGAAACTGGGCACCAGTAGATAAAAGCTCTCATCTCTGCAAGAACAGAAACTTATGCATTTCATAAACACCCAGTGTTTGGTCTGTTGAAATTTTCCAGTTACATACAAAGGAGAAGTTGGAGCAGGGATGGGATTCTCTCTGAGATAAGGAAGCAGAGATCAGAATGTATAGCAGCAAAATAGCTAGGATTTACAGGGCAGGGAGCTACAGTGGAGGGAATTCCAGTAGTCTTGGTGGGATCTTCCTTGAGCCTCTGACCTAGGACAGGTGTAGAGACATTAAGTAAAACTTGCTGGAGAGCGGCCTTCCTAGCTAGGATGAGCACGGAGCAGAGCTAACAAGGTGCTCTCCCCCACCCCCCTTGCTGAGAGGCACTGGATTTCTGGACAGTTCACATGACATGAGAAAAACTTAGTGGTATGTGCTCCCCACCCCCTGCCCCCAAAAAACAGAATTACAAAAGCTATGTTAAGTCCTTATGTGTTTATCAGGGACAACAATTTGGAAATTAAATACCATTAAGTTTAATGGGCTAGGGGAAATAACTTTTAACTTCCATAGAACTCCACTGAAAAAGTATAAATAAAAGTTCTTACAAGTTAAAAATGATCACATATTGATTGATTTACCTTCTAAGAGTAGAAAGGATAGTTCTGAATTCAGAGTACTCACAACATTGTACATGTATAATGTTCAATACTAGATTAAAATTTAATTGATATAAAATATTTTGTCAGGAAACAATATCATATTCAAAATGACCTGGGATTTGTTTATTCTTTTATACAAACCATAATGTAGATATGACAAAAGAAAATAACCTTCAAAGAAATAAAGGAAAACATGACCTTAATTAAGGCATATTTTCTGGGGAATGAAATCCTTAAGAATTTACCATAGGAAAATTCTTGAACTGAAAAGTTGAATGACTGAATTGAAAATTTTGATGTAAGGGTTTAATACTATATTGGAAAGAACAGAAGAATCTTAATTAAAAGGCAGATTTATACAGAGTATTTTGTCTTGGAAATGTGTAAATCTTGGCTTTACTTAGGTCCTATGAAGCATGTAAAAACTCTACCATATGTACTTTACTGTTGTGTAGTTTTCTTAAATAATTTTAGCATACCAGCTTTAATGTCATAAGAGCACATTTATTTTAAAAAACATTTTTGATATTTTGAGTACTACGGAGACATAAGGCACTTGAAGTCTTTCTCCAAATGCAAAGAATTTTATTTCTTTCTGAGAAATCTAGAGATCGTGAACATATTGGCCTGCTGACAGGGGAAGATAGACATATTTTTCACATAATTAGAAAAATTAGGTTCAAAACTTTTTTCTAAGTGCCTTCATTCTGTTACTAGATAACACGACTTTCTTTCGTCGTTCACAAAATGCCTTTGTTTCTTTCTCCTTGCTTTTCATATTTCTTCCTCAGAGAGCTGAAGAATTTGTTAATAGGGAAGTTTGAGTGGAATGCAGAGTGGCAGCAGTACAAAAAGAGGTCTAGAAGAGTCTTAAGACTCTAGCATAGAAAGAGGGGTTGGACACACAGAAAGTGAAAGAAACACTGAGATTAAGTGGCAGGCGCGACTCGAAGAGTCATTGTCTATCTAGATGATGTTTTAGGTGGAGCCGTTAATTTGCACACTGCCATGCTGAGTGGTGAGAATGGCCCTGAACATTTTCCTTGAAGGAGTCATTGAACTTGAAGGAGTCATTGAACTTTCCTGAAACAACCTACATTATTTTTCTTGTTAGGTATTTACAAAGTGTGTGAACTATAAAGCTTTAGAGCATTAAGCCTTTTAAGATCGAAGTTAGGAATTTCAGTCAGTAGGTTATACTGTGGTATTAGGAAGTTAAATGAGTGGTTGATTTTTATAATAACTTTGAGGTAAAATAATAAGGATATTGAATGTACTTGTGTTTTCTATAAGCCTCTAAGGTAGGGAAGGAAGAGGCTCGAGATTTAAATATACTGATTCCTGACAACCTTTTATTTATATTAAAATATAAGGTGAGAACTAGACACAATATAGTTAACCACAGTTAGTGTAAAGATGACAAATACATTTCCCCCAATAAACTAATGGATAAAATTAAAAATCATATATGATAAACATCCATGAGATTAGGAAAAATTAGGCTTTGGAGGGACCTTTTCTTCTACTTGTCCTAGCAGGATTAGAGCATGTGGGCTGGAAATGTGTGGCTTTCAGATCCCTGAGTGAGGCCCAATCTCTAGTTGTAGATTCACTGATTTTTCTGAGCCTTTTCATTTTATGCTGTGCTTGTTCTTTCCCATGTTTGGGCAAAACAAAGTATTCCGACATAGAAACTAGGCATGGGGGTCTGGAGATTACTCCTTGTTAGGTGTTCAGTAGTCACTGCTTTTATGGTTTTCCACTATCACATGTGATTTCTGTGGATGATGCGGTGCGGGGGCTTCCTGAGCACCTCTCTGCCTTCAAAAACAGTGAAATCATAGTAGCCTTCCTCTCTTCAGTTTTTATTTCACTGTTGTCATAGCTTTGGAGGTTGTTTATATTTTTAAAATCCTTCCTTCCTTCCTTCCTTCCTTCCTTCCTTCCTTCCTTCCTTCCTTCCTTCCTTCCATACACAGTCTTGTTATATAGCTCAGACTCCAGTGGTTTTCCTGTCTCAGCCTCCCCAGAGCTGGGATTACAGAGGTGTACCACCACACCTGGTTTCAGGGGCCAGCATGGCACGGGACCAGCACACCATGTGGATCTGAGGATTGAGCCCAGAGCCTTGTGCTTTCTAGGCAGGCACTTAGACCACTGAGCTACCTCCCCAGCCTGGGGTTTGTTTATATTGCTGAGATTCTATAGCAATGAACTTAAAGTGTACCTCTGTAAAAATGAAATTCTAATTTCTTATTCTAATTGTCAATTAGGTTATAGTTTGCTTTCATGTTTTGTTTCCTAAAACTCCCTTGCTCTCTGTCTCCTCCTCCCTCTCTCCCTGCATCACTTTTTCCTTCCTCTCTTACTCCTTCCTTCCCTTTCTCCCTTCCTCCTCTTTCTCTTACTGTTCACAGTATTATTTGAGAGGTGTACTTCTCCATTTCTGCACGCAATTTGGTCTTTGGCAGCCAAGACAGAGTTCTAGCTTTCTTAGCACAAAACTAAGATATGTATGGCAAGTTGTGGGCCTGAGGAAGCATTGTTCAAATTTTTGTTTATCCTTGTCCTTTAAGGAGAAGGCTGTCCTTATCCTTTTTATATTTTTTTTTTTAAAATTTGATTTCCTTTGAAGAAACAAACTTACAGTTAACAATGAGATAAGGAATCCTTCTAGTTTTATTATAGACCCCTAATGATGGAATATTAGTTTAATTGGGTTATCCCTACTTTAATAAGAGGATCATTGTATTATTAAACAGTGAACCAAGGACTGAAATAAGTACCAGGTGACCTCTCAAATTCTTGTCTAGGTCAGCAATTTTGCTTATTAAAATCCATTTATTTGTAACAAAGTATGAATTTATCCAAATTTGGAAGAAAGAACCATATGAAGAGGAAAACTAATTTAAAAAACAGCACTGTTCAAAACTTGGATTTTAGGTTATCCTTCCTGACTTTGCTTTGTCAGGGTTTTCATAAGCTTAGAGCAGTTTGTTCTACATTACATCACAGACTTTTCAAGGTGCCTGTCCCTAGTGCCGGATAGACTCATTACTCATACAAATCTGGGTTATATTTTTCTAGGAAAATTAATTACTTTATGCTGGCTACATATGGTTACTTTGTCAGCAGGAAAGTGTTAACATATTTTGAGGTGCTTTAATGTAGGCATTTAAGCAGTCTTTTTTCTTACTCCTTTTTCTGCATGAAATAGTACATTAATATATCTTAGAGTGAAAATGTATTTTGTTAATACTAATGTTTTGCATGGGCTTCTACAGAATTTCTCTTCATGCTTATTATGAAGTGCTAAATACCTGGTTTTCATAATTTGGGGTGAGAGCCTGACTAGAAAACTCAAATGCCTTGGGTTCATTGCACACTTTAGTAGGCCTGGCAGGACACTGGGGATTGAACTTCGAGTTCTATGTATGCTGGGCAGCTGCTTTACCACATCCCCCAAAGACAAAGTCTTTTGTTTTAACCCAAACTTTGGCTAACTTGCTGAGGTTGGCCTTGAGTTTATGGTCCTCCTGCCTCAGCCTGCTGAGTAGCTTGGATTATCGGTGTGTATTGCCATGCCTCCCTATTATGCACGCTTCCAGTGGCTATCATAACATACACTATGTGAGTGCTCTTTTTTATATGTCACTATCTTAGAAGCTATGTTAAGTTTAATAGAGTATTATTTGTATTACCAATATACTGTGGCCACCTACCATTTGCCATGTTAAAGAGTTAAATTCTCTGGACATTAATCCATTTGGTGACATATAGTAGGTTTTATGATGAATCACATGACTTTATGAGAAGTAGTTGCTACTTAACTCTACTTTTTGTATTAGAGAAATAATATTTAAAAAGGACTCAGGCTCAGAGGGAATTGATACGCTAATCAGACCACCCTTTGTCTTTCTTGAATTTTATATGATTTAAAGATTAGAAAATACTTGATTTTTCAAAGTGTATCTTTACATTTTACAGTGTTTTTACCATTTAGCAAAAATATTTTTATTAGGAAAAAATATTTTCCTTAGGGAATTGTGAAGATATTTTTTGAAATGAAAGAATTTGAGGGCATTAAAGTGTGTTGCTGAGTGCACTTATTTATTAACTATGTTGGCAGAATGTTAGCTTTTTTCTTGTATGCATATACTTAACATGTCACATGGATGGACTGAGTGTTAGGTGATACCTTTATATTTTTTGCAAATAAAACATTTCAGTCACTGTAAGGATTAGGTCCATCTAAATGATGTTTTTAGGTGTCTACTGAGTTAATTCCTTATTGCTCAGTTTTTCTAAGATTGGTAGGCTGGATTATATTGTCATTAAGGATATTTCTGCTTTTGTCATAAAAAGGTTTTGTATACTATATGATAAATATTATATGATAATAGTTATTATATTAGTACCCATAACTGTGTCTTTTGAACAATCATGATTTTTGTTATATTTGGCATCCTACAAGCTTCAGATAACATTTATCTTTGCTTTCAGATTAGTGGCAAAGAGTATTAGTCTCTATTTTAATCTTGTTGTATTCTGTCATTTTTGTTGGGATTTTTCCTAATACTCTTGATTTCATAATAGCTGAACTTCAAAAATTTTGCTATCAATGCCCCATTAGTAGGATTTAAGAATCAAATTCCAAATGCATTTGGTGAAGGAGTTCCTAAATTACCCAAAGACAGTATGTCTCAAACCTGTAGCAAGTGATTATTCATTCTCCTTGCATGTGCTGAGAGAACAGAGACAATATGTGTAAAGATTGGCAAGAACATGGCCCTTTGTTCTTTTTGACACCTCCAGGCCCTTCATTCTCACCAGAGAAATCTAGCGTCCCAAACAGGGTTTTCTTAGCATGGGAAAGACCTGTGGCTTTGTCCTACTTCTATCTTCCTCGCTCCCATGTTTCCCAACTCTGATTCTACTAATTTAGTAGGTGTCAGGAGTCATTCTGCTTTCTGTGTTTCTGAAGAAAGTCAATTTAGTACAAATTGGGCCCTATTTACTCTCCCTCTAACACACACTGTTAGTCAGCAGGGCTTCTGAGGACAGCAATTGCTATTTGAAGAAAACAAACCCTCTTTAGACCTTTCTGAGCATGTTTTAAACATGACCTGGTATATTTCAGTGTTGAACAGGATTATTTAGAGTAGTGATATGAATACTTTATAATATGTTGCTTATATATCTTATTTTCTCTTTAAACTTTAGGTTTTTTTTAAAAAGAATTACTTTATTAATTAAACTTTATTGTTTCATTAAAGCTTTCTTTTTATTGCACATCTAAATTGTTAATTTTGTTTTTGAGGGAGGACTCTGGATTTCTTACAAAAACAAGCAGGATTTTCTCTATTCTTGCCATCAGTTTCAGGGGACATATTGCTTCTTCGGCACTGTCATACCAATAAATCATCCCAGATTACTTGCAGTCATACAGTACTAAAGTATACCATGCATTTTAAAGGAAATCTGCTATTTTCTTTTCAATCAGATGAGCAATGTGAAGAGACTACGGCCACGGCTCAGTGCTATTCTCTTTAAGCTTCAGTTTGAAGAGCAGGTGAACAACATCAAACCTGACATCATGGCTGTCAGTACCGCCTGTGAAGAGATAAAGAAGAGCAAAAGCTTTAGCAAGTTGCTGGAACTTGTATTGCTAATGGGAAACTACATGAATGCTGGCTCCCGGAATGCTCAAACCTTCGGATTTAACCTTAGCTCTCTCTGTAAAGTGAGTTTGGATTTCTGTGTGTGTTTTTTTTTTTTTTTTAAAGACACATATTTGCCTGAACAGTTAGTCTTAAATGTCATCCCTGATTACGTTATTTGAATATTTTTATTTTGATATGCTCATTATCAAGAACTTGAACTGAACCGTGAACTCAAACCCAGACTGAACTGAGCTAATTTACTCAACCTCTGAACTAAATCCAAATATTAATTTTCTCTGCTCTAAAAATCCAGCAGAATGATTTTGTTTAATAGTAAAATTATATCACAAACCTATGCTTTCTCGGAGCAACAGGATGGAGCATTAAAATATTATTTAAACATAATATTTATTGAGTTCAGACACCTGTATATAATGGTATATATTGAGTATTGATTAAGGATTGCCTGAATTTTTACTTTTATCTATACAAATATTTCTGTGTATTGTTCTTTGGAAGCAAATGAAGAGAGAAAAATAAGACAGCTTTATGTAAAGGGAAAATAATTGGTAAACATACCTCAGATATCATTAATGATTTGAAAGTGTTTGCATATAACTATAATTTTAGATGGCTAAACATTTAATAAATTTAGAGAATGTTTTTCTTTGTGAGTTCTCTTCCATAGGTTGAATTTTTTTTACAGCATATATATTCAGCGTTTCATGTAACAGAGCCCTTCCTGAGTAGTTGACCATAGTAATAGTGCTTTATTGATCTGGTTACAACAAATTCTCCTCAGTTACACATCACAAGAAGAGCTTTCTCTTGTTCTTGACCTTGTAACATCTAAACTCACTGATTAAGGAATTTGATTATTGCTATTGCCAGTTGGTAGGGAAGGTGAGAAAAAAGTTCAGTGTCAGCTGTAGGTTTACTGAATAGTTATTCCTTTGGGGATTGCATGAATTTTCTCACTCAGTTTTCCTTGTCTAAGCCTTCCATTGGTATCAGTCTTTGTGCTTCCCCCTTTTCCCTTTCTATTTTTTTTATTTTCCTTTTTTTGTTTTCATAGACTTCTGTATTTGATTAAGACCTCTGTTATGGCTAACATAATTCTTAAAAGATCTTGCAGATTCTGCACATCTATTGAGTGCTTACTCAGGTTGAAATCCTGTTCCAAATGCTTTATCAGATCATCTCTAATGTAGGTGATTAATTTTTACCTGGCATACACACAACTCAGTTTTTACACATAAACCATTAATTTTGACTAAACGCTTTAAAGAAGCTGTACAAATAGTATGGCAGCCATACTATTTCTGAGGCCAGAGGGCAGCTAAATATTCAGAGAAGAGTAGAAACTTGTGCTGAATCTTTAAGGATGGGTGTGTGTGCCATGGAGGAAAAGGCATTCTAAGCAGGAGAAAGTTGTTCTCATAAAGGCTTACTGTGTGCATTGGTTAGTACCCCAAGTTGTCTAGTACCATTGGTGACAACATCAAACAGGAGTTGGGGGAAATAGCCCTGAGTTGATAAGTTGGTTTAGACAGTGAAGCATCTTGAATGTCAGGCTGACGGTGAAGATTTTATGCAGACATACTAGTTCTGTAATGCAAGTTATCTGATCAGATATTTTGTAGGAAGATAATCCTACCACCAAAGGTTAAGCTGCTTTGGCCAGTAATGTTGCCAATAACATGTTTGTTTAAATTGATACTCATTAAAAATTAAAGAAAACTTTAAAAATTTAGGACCACAGTTATATTTGCCATGTGCCAAGTCCTCAATAGCTGTACATGTTGGCAGCATAGCTAGAGCTCAGTTCAATCATTAGAGAAAGTTCCATTCGCAGTGCTAAGTTAGAGGATTATAGGGGATGATTTTCAGTGGCTGACTAACATGTAGTGCGTGACATAGGGGAATCACAGGGGAAATCAACTAAGAAGATAAGGAAGGAGAAGAGATCAAAGATAATTCCTTAGTTTCCAACTTAGCCAACCGGTACAGGTGCTGCTGCTGACATGTTTGATGTGATTGTACAAAAGGAAATAAGTTCTGGGTTTGTTGTTATTTCTCTCTTCTTGTTTATCTCGGTATCTTAAAGGATGTGAGGTTGAAGCTGCATTATTTAATTACTTATCAAGCACTTGAATATTTACTGTATAATTGTCACTGTACTTTGAAATGAAGGCCTTCCAAGGAAGAGCAGTAGCAGAAATGTTTGTGACAAAATAATAGAGGGAAAGGGGTAAAGCCAAGAACTGTCAGGCACTGTCAGGGAGTGGTGATTGTGAGAGGCTGAGGACAGTGGAGGTGTACAAGCTGCTGATTTAAGGATTCCCTGAGAAGGAAAGCAGTGCAACCAAAGCAAAAGAGGAGCTCTAAGGTTGGGGAGTGGCTGTTAGCACAGGTTGTTTCCTAGTTCAAAATGTCAGTTCCATTTTAGATTTTGCATCTCAAAAATATAGTTGACTCCCAAGATCTTGGCTGCATGCACTTTTCTGTGCTTCCTCTGCAGAGCTGTTTACAGACTAGGTCTGATTAATGAGGTGAAATCCCCTAATGCAGTGCTCAATATGTAGTAACTACTCAATAAGGAGCTATCAAATGAATGAAACTTGTTTCAGTAGACACAATGTAGTGTCTCATATTTATTTTGTAGTTCAAAATAGATATCTTCTCAATGAGATGCAATCACTGATGCACAATAATTTTTAAATCTTACAAGAGCAATGTATGCTGTTATTATTTTACTACACTTAGTCTGACATTCAGTTTATCTGGGTTGATTATATTTTCATGCAATGATATTGGGTATTTTGATTATCTCTGTTAGGAGCCTTCTGTTGTGGAAGAAATAAAATAAATATTACAACTTCATATTTTTATCATCCTACATACCAAGTTAAAAGCATATATTGAGCAAGATGATATCTCATCATGTTTGTTATCAAAAGTGGCAGCTTGATCTTTGACAATTGTGATTGAATTTTTCACACTGTATATAAAGCATTTAGTTTGTTGATAAGCCCCCATACAAGGAATTCTGTATTTATTTGATAGTAGAAAGTCAGGGAGATAGTTAAATCTGTTAAAACATGTTAAGTAATTATATGATATTGAACATATCTTTTAAAAATCCATTTTATTTATTTATTTATTTGGTACAGAGTCTTTTTACGAAGCTCAGACTCATAGTTATCTTCCTGTCTCAGCCTCCACAGTGTTGGGGATTACAAGCATTTGCCCCCACACCCGGTTTAAGTCACCAGCATGGCATGCCTGGTATCGCTTGCAGTACTGGGGATCAAACCTGAGTCCTTGTGCTTGCCAAGCAGGCACTTAGACTGCTGAGCTATCTCCCAAGCTCCTGAACACATTTTAAGTAATTTTAAAGCAAAAGCCTGAAAAAAAAAAATAAAGATATATGTTGAATTGACATCTTATTGCTTACAAGTAAATACATGAATTTTGAGTTCCATATACATAGTTTAATTTAATTTGAGAAGCTACATTATATCTTTATGTGCATTTATAATCATTATGGTATCTCTGAGTTAAGGAGAAAATGCCTACTTTTTATATTCTAAAGATGTGCTGTGTAATATGATAAATATAAAAAAGCATGATGTAAGTACATATAAAGCAAAATATTTTAATAAGATATGAATAAAAATTGATACATAGATGCGAGACTTCGTTGTGGTAAAAGTGTAGCTAAAACATTTGCAAGAAACTTTACATGAGACTTTCTCTGATCACCTAAAGCTGAGCATTACAGGAAATTCTCTACATGTATCTTCCTAAAAGGAAAATGTGGTGTTTTGAGCAGTTTTCTTATAGGTGACAGTGGAATAATCTGTTTCATGGGAGTCTTTCTTCTAGAATCATTCTGTCTTCCCTCTCCTCTGCACCAGATGTGTATTCAGGAGTCTCTGAAAAGCATGCCAGAGTTTTCTCTATATAGGAAACCCTCAGGGTGTAAGACGCAGTAACAGCAGTGCTGCTCTCAGTTTGGGTGAAGGGCTGTAATACCTTGTCTTCTGATGGCTTGCCTTTTTAAGATGATGAACCTTAGAAGTGGAAAAGTGCTTATCATTCATGAAATCTCCCAAAAGTATTAATGGGATTTAGGTAAGTATTGGACAAAAGGCATTTTGAGATGTGTATATGCAAAAGATCAGAATCTTTCAAAAATTATTTACTACTGATAAAATACTAATCTAATCTCATGAAATTGCAGTCAGAAGTTATACATACTTTTCTGAATACCAAAATTCCTACTAGAGAAAGTTTTTATCTGACTAGTATTGGATGCATTTATTCAAGAGGAGCCATAAGTAGGTCTTAGATATTTTTCAAGTAGACCAGCATGCAAGCTAAAGAATGAACTGACCCAACTATCAAAGTTCAACACCATATTAAAATAAATGAGATAATTTTGGCTTATAATTTAGGGGCAGATGTTAGAAATGGACACATAGTGGCTATAATATTCATTTAATGTTTGCTTATGTCTAATGAGGTGATTTCTGAATATCGTCATCATGATCAATACAACAGTGTGATGTAGCTCCTTGTTCTAAATAATTACAAAATCTCTCTATAACAAGATAATAAGTAAAAAATTTGGAGCAATTTATCAACTGTTTTAACTAAGTTTTATCAGTATTCCTGCCATTTTATTATTTTGGAAAATTACGAAACACTTTAGATTGATTCCACTTGAGGTTTATCCACATTATCTTTTTGTGGGAGCCTTTCCATTCTCTATAGCAGCAAAGCACTGAGGAGTTCCCTTCAAAGTTGAAGATATGCAGTGTCATCAAAAGACACTTAGTACAGCGCTTTAAGAGTTTGGTTGGGAGTTAATTGTTGAGAGGGTGACAGGCAGCAGGAAAGATTTATGCCTAAATTCTCTTTTGTACATGGAACCATTTGAAGGTCAGTGAGGACTCAGGTCATCAAAGAACCTGTACTGTAACATCCTGTAACTCAGTGGTGTCCCAAATTTTCTGATCTTTTGTACATGGGTTTTTCTGGGAATGTATGTATGTATGTACTCATTTATTTAAAGCAAAGGTTTACCCAAAAGTAGAATAATCTCACCAGAGTTCCAGTGGAAATGGTTTAAAATGAGAATATTGAATTTCTATTTTCTTTAACTTGTGTACCAACCTTACTATGTAGCTGTTCCAATTTTAGTAACTTGATCTTAGATCACTTAATTTGCAAACTGGAATATCTTTTTAAGAGTACCAATACTTTAATTCCTTCATCAGTTCATTTAATTGTGAATGTGTGAATGTTGATCTTAGTGAGTAGCATTTTGAAATGTGCTCTCCAGATGATTTTAATATGCAACCTACACTGAGATGCATTTTATGTTTTCTATCCTACTTACATGTCCCAAATGGAGAATGTCTGATTGATGGTTTGGGACCAACTAACAAACAAACAGAAAGAAACGAACACTAACCAACACCACAACAAAAACAAAGAAGAAACAACTTAAGCATGAATTTGAAAATATTTCCAAAAATGGTTGCTTTCTTGCATGCCAAGCTGATTCTGAAAATGAAGATTTTTTGAAGAGCAACATGAATTTCAGATATAGTAGAACTGAAATAAGTTGGCGTGTCACTTCATTTTCCAAGTTTCTACCTTTCCATGCATTATTTCAGTGACTGTTACACATAGCAAAATGCTTCTTCAGTCACAGGCAGTTTGTATTTTTTGATACCTCTTAGTCTTCAGGTTATTATAGGTATTGTAGAAAGTCTTAATTTTGAGTATGACTTTTTCTTGCACTCCATGAAGTCATTTTTAAGAAAGATCTTTGCCAAACAAATTCATTGTTCCATCTGCATTCATTATATGTTTTACAGGAATTTTTATTTTTTCTTAGATTGGCAAAATTATACTAGTACATTTTGGCATCATTTACAAGTAAAGCAGTTATGGGCCAAAGACTTGCAAATAACAAATGCCATTCATATTTTACATACAGCCAATTAAATCACAGGAATGCTGATTTCCAAAGCAATGTGAACCTAGTTAATATGCTTAACCCCCTTTGACTCTTTCATTAACACATGATTAATCTGTAGCATTTGTCAAGAAATATTTAATTGGATTTACTAAGTAGTATTTTTGATAAATTTCTTTCCCCTTACCTTTGTTTTTCAGTTACGATAAGCATTGTAAATTGGAATTACTCCTTTAATAGAATATAAAAATGTGACTTCAGCCAGGCGGCACCAGCAGGGTGCTTGTGTGCAGTCTTGTCTTTCCCTTCTTAACAAGCACTTCTGCTCCTTCAGATGCTGCCTTCCCAAACCTCCAGCCTCTGTGTGTAGAAGGCAGGTACTCATTAGGGGAGCACCCAAGATTTATCTCACCTGCTGTCTGTGGTTTAGTCTCTCTCTTTTTTTTAACAATGAACAAATGAAAAATAAAAAAACTTCATCAAAACTCTTCATTATTCCTTCATATTTGGGATCAGAGTGAAAACATACAACATTTTATGATGATGAAATGTGCGTGTAGGTGACTTTAGACTTGCTTCCAATGTTGAGAGGGATGTAATAAACCTTTCTCTATTCACAAACTCGACAAAAACACATGAACTATGTCAAATATGGGTTTTTGTTAAGCTTTTTAAATGTAAAATTCATCAGTTCCTGCATCTATTTCTATTTTAAAAGCAAATATTTTAAATTAACAAGTGATGCACATCTTTTAATCAGAATGAAAATCCAAATTTTCATCATAATGAAAACATCAGAATTTCTTGAATGCATGAAACAGTGCTTCAGGGAAATGTATAACATTGAATATATATTTTGGTCAAAATGAAAGATCTAAAATCAGTAATTTCATCTACTTTATGAAATTAGAAAAAAAGCAAATGAAATCTGAAATAAACAATACAAGGAAGCACTATATATTAGAGATCAGTGAATTTGAAAACAAGAAATTAATAGAGAAAATTAGGACCAGCCAAACAGCTAAGTAGATTAAAGGACCTACAACTAAGCACAGGAGCTGGGGGTTTGATTCCTGTGCCTACCATGCTGACCCCACCCCTGGAGCTCACTGAGAAGGCAGTTGACACTGGGTGTGGTGGCGCATGCCTGTAATCCCAGCTCTTGGGAGGCTGTAAACAGGCAGATCACTATGAGTCCGATCTAATAGCGAGACCTTGAACACCCTATCGATCCTTCCCTAAAAATAAAAATTAAAAAAAGGAAAATTAACAAAACCTTGATCTTATTCAGTAATATTGATAAACCTCCAGTCAAGCTGATCAAGAGCGAAAATGAGAGAATAAGAGGAAAAAATTAATTTACCCATAGCAGAAAAGAAAGAGGATATTATTAGTGATCCCACAAGCATTAAGAAGAGCAATAAAGCAGTATTGTGAACAACTAATGCCCACCAATTTGACAACATGGATGGCAAGGGTTAATTTCTTAAAATGTCATAATCCTTAAATAATAAATGATCTAGTCCAAATAGTCATTTATCACAGTACAGTAAAACCTCATTTCATGAATATGTCTGTTCTGGAACAATTCAAGCAGAGGCGTGTGGCAAAATTTTGCTTCAGTTCATGAACTCTGCATCAGAGGAACAAACACCGCTGGGACCATCTTCCCAGCATGAACATGAACACGGCCATGGTCCCCAGACTTAAGTATTATGACACTTGTAGGTAATTGGGGAATGTCTTCAAATTGCAAAAGTACATCTACAGAAGTCCTGCAGGTCGCGTTATCCTTCATGATAAGGATCTGGGAGCTTTTATCATAAGATGAGGAGCAAGGCATGGATGTCTCCTCTTCCCCTACTATTCAATGCCATACTGAACGTCTCAGATAACACTACAGGACAGGAAAAAGAAACAAAGATGTTGAGGTGGGAAGGAAGACAACATTGTTCAGAAATGACACTGTATCCACCTCCCTCCTGTGCTGTAATCTTGGTCCTTGTTTTGGATAATTGAAGATTGAAGCTGACAAAATTGTATGAACCAAGCAGTGGAGAACAACTAAGTATATATTTAATAGGTAGAATAAAAATAAGAGCTCCCACTTGTCAGGGTGGGGTTCAGTAAGGTAGGCACGGTATATGTTTAAGTCCATTAGCCTTTTATATAGTTTTTGGCATAGGTGAACCTGATGGAAAGCCGAGATGCTCCTGGTTGCAGGTAGGCTTTTGATGTCCAGAAAGCAACTTACTTTGTTTGCATCTCACTTCTTCCAGGGCTTCTGTATTTTGCTTAGGGACTTTAAAAAAAAAAAAATATCCCTTGTATTCTATTATGCCCTTAGAGTCTTTTGCTAAAGTTAATCATTTGGGCTTTCTGGTATGTTAACTCAAGCACAGACTTGTAGTTTACTTCTACTTAATTATTCAGGATTATAAACTGTCTATTAAGCTTTCTCTGTCTTTTGGCTTCAACATGGTTCTTTGTAGAATTCTTCCAAAACTGGCAAAAGACTAAACATCCTGGAACTAATCAGCAGTTATTGTAGTTTCAGGATGAGTTTGAAGAGCTAACTGGTTTTCTGTTGTATACTGCAAATGAACAACTGGAATTTGAAATTTTAAAAAAGTATATTTTAACAATAAAATTATAGATTGTAGTCTAATAAAAACATAAGATATATATGAAGAAAATTATGGAACTTTGGTAAAAGAAATCAAGAAGCTAATGACAAATATTCATTGTTCCTAACAAAGAAGTCTCAGTATTTTGAAGATGTCATCCCAACTTTACCGGCAGACTCAACACAGCAAGCAGACAGAATCTTAGTAAGTTACTGTGTGCATATTCAAAAGTGACTTGGAAGTTTATGTGGAATAGATCTAGAACAGCCAGCCCAGTGCTAAAGAAGAAAAGCCGAGTTGGATGTCTGACACTATAAGACAAAGCATAATTTTGAAAAACAAAAGCATATGCATCAGTGGCACAGAGAACCACAAAATGGATCCATAAAAATAGGGTCAACTGATCCTTGAGAAAAAAATAGAATAATTCAATAGAAAAAATAGTATGTTATAGAAAAGGAATACCAGAGCAATTATAAGAGATTGAATAGAGAAGGAATGTTGACAAAGACCTCCTGGCTCTGACAAAACTGACTTGAAATCTACCATCGATGAGTAATGGCAAACCTTTTAGAGCTTTCAGTGATAAGCTGCCATGGCCCACGTGCCGTAGACTTGCCACCATTGCCATAAAATAAAATGTAAAACTGTACACCATACTTGATCCTGGGTTTGACAATAACTTTTAAAATATAACATTTAAAGCATAGTATATGAAGGAAAACATTGAGGAGCTTGACTTCATTAAAATTTGTAACACTTTAGGGAATGAAAGCATAACAAACTAAGAGAAAATCTTTGCAAATATATCTGATAAATGACTTTTTATCTAAAATAAGTACACATGTATAAAAGTCTTAAAATTCAGCAGTATGAAAAAACAGTTAAAATGGATCAAAAGACATAGATAGCCTACCAAAGAAGATTTACAGATGGCAAATAAGCATATGAAAAGATGTTTGAGGGGTTAAAATGCTATTTTGGCACATAGACTACTTAAGTTAAAGGCATTTACAAAACAGCAGGTGCAAAGAGATCATTTTGACCTCTGTGATGTTTATTAAAATCAGAAGATGAAATTCTCATATAAAAAGCCTTATTCTAAAAGTATACAAAGTCTTCATCTTTAAGGATAAGAAGCAGAAACGTTGAAAACCTCTATACAGACCTTGTTTAAAAAAATACATTCTGTTTTAAGTCTCTCCTTGTAAGTTTGTTGCTTTTTTCATAACTATTTGTTGTCCAAACCATTATATAAGTAACTGACATTAGCTCCTTTTGGGGTCTTCATTTTTTTGAGGACTTCCGTGCTATGTGAAATGTGAATGTTTCTTCTGCTAGTTTGTCTTACTCCAGTGTAATTCTGAAGTACATCCATAACCAAAAGGAACAGAAATGGAATTTTTCAACTTCTACAAAACTTGGCACTGAATGCCTTTGCTAAATAATAGAAGACACCACTACAGAGTGTCTAACACTGTAGGATAGATTTGATCACAATGCACTGTGAATCCTTAGATTTTTAAAAAATAAAAGGTCTAACCATTAATGCCCCTCACTTTGAAAAGTCTTATCCCATCACTTTTGCCATTTTCTTTTTTTTCATAATTTTATTGATAAACAAATAGCAATTAGACAGTTTCAAATCAAA
>NDGN011551608.1:34033-49610 GCA_002564285.1 Tympanoctomys barrerae | reverse complement strand
TGAAATATATTTTGATATTCAACAAATTTAACAAACCATAATTATCATTTACCACTCATTAAGTTGTAAATTGACCCCTGGAAGTCTCACTATTTTCCAGATAATTTGAAAGAATTCTTTAAGTTTCCCATGGAATGGCGCCATTTTTTTTATGTCACAATATTATGTAAACTCCAAAACAACTTCATAGCAATACTTTCAAGATGTCAATTTAGTAGTTTACTAGTTTTTTTCTCAGAAATTTCTGATGCATTGAAACAAAAGTTCAAATTTTATCTGACAAAATAAGTAATAATCCCCCAAGTTCAAATCAGTATTTCAAAACTTCATACAAATTATCATCTGGCCCAAGACTTGTAACAAGATGCTCCTTTAGATCTTAACATATGAAATATTTTGAGAGGTTAAAGAAGAAGAAGTGAAGTTAGCTTGGGAATTTTGTGTTTCCTTTTAATGTGTTTGGATCAAGTTTGAACCTATGCTGCTTCAGTCTTATAAAAGAAACAGCACTAAATGTTTCTGCAGACTAATTTGTAAGGATCAAGTGAAAATATGCTAGAAATCACCCAACGCACAATGCAAGCAGCCACATAATGTTGACTCAATATGTTCTATGTAAATTTGGCCTTAGCGTGTAGTTTTGCAGCTTCAAAATTCTTGTGTTCCCAGTCCCATGTGGCGTTGAGTCCTGTGACTCTATAATCTATGCATCATCCCACAATAGTCCGTGTCCTTTATTTTGTCAATTTCTGCATAGCAGGTCAAGACCAAGCACCATGTCTGCTTTGCACAGGCCTTCTGTTCCTTGGGCTTCCCTGCTTTAGTGCTTTTAATTGGCAGAACCACACCCTAATATGATTCAACCTCTCATTCCTCTGATTCCTCATGGACATCTCTTAAGCAGCAAGAGCCTCAATCAAACCTCAGTGTTACTAATTGATTTTACTTTAAATTCATGTCTAGGAATCCCAAGGTGAAAATTGCTTAATAGGCAAGAAAAACTTGTCAGCGCATTTACTGTTCTTTTCTCCCTAGGGTCTGTTTTCCACATTCTTGCCTGAAACCATTGTTAGGGACTTCTCCATCCTCACTGTCCACTTGCAACCTTGCTCTGTGTTTTGGCCAGAGATGAACTTGAAGCGAACTCCCACCATCTCCATGCATCTCCTTGCATCGGCACCTGATTCTGCTTTCTTGCCTGCTGGTCATAGATAAGTGAGCTGTGCCCTGAACTAAAGCTAATTTGTCTACTTTAGTGTTATTGTTTTCTAAACGTTCAATTTTGTTGGTAACTACATTTATACATTTTAGTTTAATATATATTTCACATACATATGTATTTATAATGTTCATTATAGAGAATTTGTACCCTTACATAAAATATCTTGATTCCTTTTTTCTCAATTCCCTCTCCTCCCTTCAATTCCTCTTCCCTGCCCAATTTACAAAACTATGCTTCCATTTTGTCCCT
The DNA here is from genome assembly GCA_002564285.1 of Tympanoctomys barrerae. Lineage (NCBI taxonomy): Eukaryota > Metazoa > Chordata > Mammalia > Rodentia > Octodontidae > Tympanoctomys > Tympanoctomys barrerae. The sequence goes on along the minus strand of NDGN011551608.1, from coordinate 48,139 downwards.
TTTTTTTCATTGTTTTCACCCTTCTTTCCCTTTCCCCCCCTCCTTAATTCTTCAATTCTATTGAGCAGTTCCTTCCCATTCCACAATATCTATTGCACATTTTTGTCCTATTTACTCTTTCAGTCGTCTCTTTACTCAAGCACAATGCTGGCTGTTCAGACGTAGTGAAAGATGCCTTTCCAAAAGCCCATCATCTGTCTATCCTTTACCTTGATTTTTTTCTAGTATTGCCAGTCACCATATAAGCAAGCTCTTATTTATGTGAAGAGAAAAATTCTGAATTCTTTCTGCTTCAGCTGCTACCTTCTCATAGCAGTCGGTTGTGTTCATTTTACCAAACTGATTTTTTAAAAAATCTATTATTTATTTATTAGTTGGTGTAAGGTCTCACTACACAGCTTGTACTCATCCTCCTACTCGTCTCAGCCTTCCCACACTGGGATAATAGTCATGCACCACTGGACTCTGTGGCCGGCTCAACATGCCCAGGGCAGGGCTGGCAGGCATGCAGTACCAGGGATCAAACCTGGGTCCTTGCACTTGCCAAGCAGATGCTTAGACTGACAAGTTATCTTCCTAACCTTACCACATTGATCTTATTTGCAATCAAAGCATTCAACACAGATGAATCACTCACTTCTCCTAAACACAAATTATTCACTAGGCCACTACGAACCCAAAATCTCATGGTTTCTCCTCTTCCTCTTGACTGGCTTCCCTTGAGTTAAAGAATTTCCTCTCGCAAACTTCTTAGCAGTGGGAAGCTCCAACAATGTCTTTTTTTTTTAAGTATCAGTATTTACTTTCTCAATAACATTCATTTTACTGAGGTTATTAATGCCACCTGTATGACCACAAATCCTAGATTTACTTAGACCACACTCCAAATTTCAATACAGTCTATTCATATACACACCATCCACTAAAGCTGAATTACTGAACTGATCACAACACGTGGTCTGGCTTCTAGCTAGAGAGACAGAAAGCCCACCTCAGCCACTCATGCTGCCCTTCACTTGCCTGAATTTCTCACAGCTAACGTCAGTCCCCCAGGTGATTTCATTGCCTTTAATTTTAAACGTGTGTGGAATAGGACAGAATCGACCATGCAGCCCACCTGTTCTCAACCTTCTACATTCTCCATAGCTTCCCTTTCCACCCTTGCAGCTTCTGCCGTCACTTACCAGCATAGCCAGTTTAGCCAGTGACATTTGTGAAAACTTGTCTTTTCACTCTGATCCCATCTAGCAAGAAATTCTTCATTGCCCTGAGGACTACAGTCAAATTATCTACCTGCTCTGCTCCTGTCACACTTTCTCTTCAACCTGTGGCTGTCCAACTTGGTTTTACTTCTGGGCTCTACTGGCCTCTGTTGTTCTTTAACACAAACAGGGCTGGGAAGAGAGCTCAGTACAATAAGCGCTTGCCTGGCAAGCTCAAGGTCCTGAGTTCTATCCCCAGTACTGCAAAAAGAAAAAAAGAAAGAAAAATAAAAAGAAAAGGTATTCATAACATGAACCATCTTCTCTCTTGGTAGGGCTTTCTATTGCTAACCTTTGTTTCTCAGGATCCCTTCTACCTCTGATTTGCATTTTTAACTACCTCAAAGAATTTCCTCCTCTCACATCATGGGTTTCCACGTGAAACAGCCCAACCTCATCCTTTTTCAATTTGAAGCCTCAACTTCAACCTCAACCCCTTCCTCGGCACTCTCACATTTCATCTGTGCTCTACAATTTTTAAAAAATAACAATCCTTTATTTATTTGGCACAGGGTCTCGCTACATAGCTCAGACTCATAGCAATCCTCCTGTCTCAGCTTCCCCTTCCCCCGTGCTGAGATTACAGGTATACACTACCTCTCCTGGTTTCAGTGGCTGCCACAGTGCACCCAGGCTTCCAGGTGGTACTGGTGATTGAACCCAGGTCCTTGCACTTGCCAGGCAGGTGCTTAGACTGCTGAGCTATCTCCACAGCCTGTATAATTTTTCTTTTGTTTCATAAAGCACTTAACACTTCCTAAAACACTATAGGATGTACTCATTTTAAATAGTTTAATATTACCTTAATCGAACCACAAATTTCAATATATAGATTTACATACATCATCAAATGTTCCTCTACTTGCTGTTTCCATTAGTGTCTCATAACTGAGTTTTCTAAGTGAGAAATAAGAGTTTTTGGAATAAATATATAGCATTTTAGTACTTGATAGCACTCAGAATTTCTGGGTAAACATTGCCCTTTCATTTCTTGATACAAGTTCTCTGATTCCATGGGATAGTAGTATAAACAGAACTATAGATTTGTAAGCCAATAGCTTGTCATCTCTGATATTAAAAGAACACATAAGTTAAACTAAAAACACTGCCATATTTCCTATAGTAAAGTTTATATTTGTTTCATTATGGGCTTTGCTAAATGCTATAAGTAAAATAAACAAAATTACATTTTAATCTTCCAGAGACTCAGTAAGTAACCAGTAGGGAGGGCTGGTGGTAAAAAAATTAACACATTCTTGTGGGAGACTTTTTGCAGTTAATAATCTTTAATTAATTTGGCATTATTTGAGTTTCAAGATTAAAAGGGGATACCTAGGTATTCATTCTAGGGCCACTACTTTATAAGGCACTGAACTAGAGCTGAAATCTTGAGAGGCAAATGTTCAAACGGCTGTGCACACTTTAGGTACTAACTTAGGCAAGGAAATGTACACACAAGCATGTAAAGACTCCAAGCAATGAAAAACAATGGCTCCATCACCCATTCAGTCACATATATATTTTGTTGAAAACAGAACTTATACCAACTTTGAACTACATATAAGTAATTTAGAATATTTCGCCAATGTTGCTTGACAGTATCTTTTTCAGCTACCTCAAAGGATAGGTAATTTCATGTAAAACTCTAGTATCAAATTAAATAAGTCACCAGAAAACTTTATAACTGAACCCCAGATGTCAGCTTGTTTACCTGCTTTTGACACTTACTCTGCTCCTCTGATGATGGTAATTTTTCACACATTCTGAGCAGGTTCTCAGATTTCTTGGGAGAAATTTGGGCCAAAGAGGGTCTATTGACATTCCTTCTGTACATATCCAGCCTCTCTCCTCTCTAGCCTAAGGACAGCAACGTCTTGGGCAAGTCAGGATGCGGCGTGCACTTGCTCATCTGCTGTTTTTTTGCCACACGTATCAAGTCTCTTAGTTTGGGAAACAAACTGCTTTCGATACAAAAACTAACATCCCTCCAAGTGAAGGTCCCTTGACCAGTTCCTAGCATTGAGTCAATGTACATTCAGCCATCAGCCTGGTACCTGATGTGCAACGAGCACCCCCTTCTGAAACTGGTGAACACCTTTCTAAGAAGTGCTTCAGACATACATTAGATTACCAAGCTATCTGAGTCAGCTGTTAATTAGCTGCCTACTGAATGCAAGGCCTGTTCAGTGGATTTTATAGCTATATATACATGACATGACGAAAAGTCTATCTCTTTCCAACTGAAGGAGAAAAAAAAACCTAAAAGCTAATGAAAAGCAAAAAGAAAAGAAGATAAAAGGATTGTGTTTTTATGGTTTTAGCCTCCTGCCTATAAGTAATAAAGGGAGGAAACTCAAAAGCTGCAATTCTTTCTCTGCCCCATGGTTGAAACTTGTGGAGCCAGTGAGCTTCATTTCAACGTGATATTCCGGAGGATTTCAGAAAGAGATATAATACACACTTTTATTTAAAGAATGTTTAAAGCAGGAAGTATAATCTCTGAATTAACTTCAAAGAAACTGAAGTCTGATGCAGATAAGAAGCGCTTAGCTTCGACAGTCCGACGGCCCTTTGAAGACCTTTAATTGTATTTCATGTGCTGTAACCACCTCTTTCCTATTTGGGTAAAGAGAAAAAGGGACAAAGAGATTTTTTTTTAAAAAAAAACTTGCATTAGATATAAAAACTGAGGCGATGGCTAAGGCATTTATGAGGATAATAAAGTATTGTTTGTATGTTGGCAAAACTTACTTTAAAAAGAGCTCAGTGAGGGAACAGAGCAACTAGGGAAACACAGCCTCAGGAGTTCCACTATTGCATCTCCAGTACTGTGACCCCAGCCTACCGCTTCTTTCTCCTTTCTCTAAATAAGAATCTCATTTCTCCACCACATGCTTAATACTGTCTTTGTTGGCTTTGTATTATGAGAGAACACATATACCTTTTCAGTCTCTGTGACCCTTAACTAAAAGATTTGTTTCTTTTTCTTTTCCTTAATTTTAATGTATTCTCAGATCTTGCAAATACAATTACAAAGGCTATGCAAACAGGACAGAACAGTGTTATTTTGTTGTTTGTAGACCAGGCACAATGCATTCATTGAGCTACTTTATGTGATAAAGTTATTTATGTCAAAATATTACCTTCAATGCAGCTGGGATTTAACTATTTTCCTCACCTCCAAAATAACTGAATCAAGTGGGAGAAGAATGCATGTGGGTTTTTTTTGTCCTTTAATTAAAAAACATAATCAGAAACACAACTGCAGACTATCACCTATGAATTAAAATGCTAATTTCTTTCAAAAGAAGAATTTATTTGATGTTCCCCTTTGAAATATAAGAAATATACAACAAAGCAAAGAGGAGAACGATGCCACAGGAAGTCAAACACACATTTGCAAAACTAATTGAGCAAATTCACCACCATTTGACATTTTGCTAAAAGAAAAGCAGTCTTGCCACTGCAGAAAAGAACAATGCAAAGACAAAAAAACCACACAGTCTAAATGGATCTGCTGACCCCCCAAAGCACTAAGAAGGCTTGTAGAGAGTATAAAACTGACCACTGTGGGGAAGAAGAAATTTTTGGCATGATGCTTATCACGATCAGAGAGAACTTAGGCAATGTTCCCTCTGCTTTTGTTTTCTTTCTACAACAATAACCTATCTGAATAGTTCTTAAGTCCCGAACCCTCTTCAGAGGTCACAGATGAAACACATTAGAATTGAAGTTCACTGAAGAAGCCGCAATGGTCTTACAGATTGCTTGCTCACAGAGAACGTCATGATTTTGAAGAGATAGTAACTTTCAGTTCAGAGCCCAGATTAGCCTGAACTACTTAGGCATTTATTTTAACTGTAGAATAGATCCTTGTATTCTTGGGACTAAGAAATTTCTCAGAAGGTATCAGTAAGCTTAGCAGATCGCTAGACTCCACAAGCTCTGATGAATGTCATAAAATAAAACCCGAAACTTAAAGAAGAGATTTCCCAACTTTGCTAAAGTCCACCTACTTGCTGTTGCGAGCAGCGTAACTGGTGAATCTGTTTATCACTTTCCTTTATTCTGTAATTACTAAAGTTCGCATGACCTCTTTTATGGAGGAACTTTTCATTAAGTATAACTTAATCTATGTTCCAGAGCCCTAGTCACTCATATATGGCTCAGAATTAACTATTTTCTTCTATCCATTAAAGCAGATTGTTATTTTATATCAATACATGCAAATGATTTAAGAATATTTTCCATGAGGAATATGAGCTAAAATTAATAAGAGAGTTAGAATTAATGAGAGAATTAAAAGCAGGGAATGGAAATTACCAACTTTCCAGGCTGTATTAATGCAGTACAGTAACGTGGTAGCCTATGTGTGTGGAAATTTAAGTCTTTTGGCTAAAATTTCACTTGTTTATAAAAGAGCGAAAATCAAATTTGTATCTCATGTGTCCTAATAATAACCTAGTCATCGTTCTCTGTAAGCATCTTTGTACTTATTCAACTACTACGTTTAAAATACTGTAATTAACATCCAAGTTCATACCAGCAGAGAGCACATATTGCTTTTAAGAGTACCTGATCCATCTGGAAGACAAAGAACTTCTTTCAGTCTTTGCGCAGGGGTCAAAGAGTGGCCAAGTTAGAGCACCAATCATATTTCCCCTTTGCAAACTTGCCCACAGACCTCATCAAATTCCAACAAAATATTGAATCCATAAGTGATAGGAACCTGGCTTCAGGTAATACTGTTAACCTCCTAAGGTATTGGTAAGGTCTTTTCAATTTAGCCTGCATATCCTGCAGCTCCTTTCCTGTACCATTGGAAAAAGAGTGGCTCTTTCCTTTAAAAATGTGGCCTTGGGCATGGCTAGATGCCTGGTGTGCTTATAAAGTTACCTGTCTGCTTTGATATTGGCTTCTTCTTTAATTGCAGTGGTGTTGTGGGTAGGAAGGCCACAGCAGGACTTTTCCCTTTCACTGGCCTGATGAGTACTTTGGGGTCTATCTTAATAAAGTCCTATAGGAATATTTTCACCACCATTCGGAGGAAATGGTGATATCTTGTTAAATTAGTTTCACTCCACAGTGAGGATTTCAGAGGAGGAGGCCAGGCTATAGATGTTTGCTTGGGAAAAAAGTTGTTTGTGGATTCAGCTGCTCCTTACATTCGACCCAGGTGGCCTGTGTGATTTCCCTCTTCATCAGTTCTTTCTGGGGAGGTTTTTCTCACAGCCCTCTTGCAGGAGGAAAGCAAAGACAACAGTCTCATGGGGAGCTTGAATGCAGCGATCTCTCTTCACAGGCCTCTCCTTCCCATGCCAGACATTAAATTCAGAGATGTAGCACAACTTAGCTAGAGACAGTATAGGAAGGCTACATACCAAACGAGCTCAAAAGGACCTTTAAAAGAAGCAAATTAACTCAACAACCAGCTGTGTGTCTCAGGGTCCTGTTCATGGGCCCATCACAATTCTGCCACCAAATCTTGATTAGTATTAAAATAAAAAATATATACATATGTAAGATTCTGGATCAAGGGATCTATTCTATTCCTAAAATCTCTGGTTTTCTTTTCCAGCACCAACTCTGCCTTTTGTTGTGTAGAGAGTGCATCGGTTGGACCTAGACTAAGGAGTTCTGCAGGGAACCTCGCTCTTTGTTGAGCTACAGGTTTCGCATGCAGCAAACCTCAGAAGCCAGCAAGCAGTGATTTTATGATTTATTAGCATTCAAACAAGCTCTGTATAGAATCTCTCATTCCCAGGTTCATCTTTAATATGCCATACCAACTCTAGTCTTGTATGTGCTTAGGTTTCAACCAGAATACAGAGCCATATGTGCGACACCAAAGCCTAACAGTTTTACCACAGAATTACTTTTTTATTTTAATATGGTCAGCTCTGAATTTTACCCAGCAAAACTAATAAATTATTAAGCAGATACAGCATTAAGAGCATAATAGCAGGAACTCAAGAATACATGAAAATGGAAGTAGTCCTGTATTGTGAAATGAAAAGTTTCACTAAGATCATTTTGATGCCTGGAAAGGATTCAGGTAGTGCCTACTGTGTGCCAGTCTGCATACTGAGAACTGAGTTACCTTGCTGAATTATAATTTAAATAGTCATTAGTGCTTCAATTCAAATGAAAACTCCTCACAATGAGAAATTATTGACTTCTCCAGGATCACTCAGCCATTGAGCAACAGGGTCAAAACTGCAGCACCGTCTTATTTCCCCTTTCATTTAATTTCTCCATCTCACTACTTACGTGTCAGTGTCTAATTTCAAAATCCAGGCTTTAGAGAGTCTCAGCACACCGCCCGGATGCTCTGATTAAGGCCGAAACTTTCTGCTGCAGGAGCAGAATCTCGGGGAGAACTGCAGATTTCCAGGAAAGCTGAAGCCCCCTCCCACCGCCACCACCCACTTTCAACACACATGGCCTGTGGTGCCCATGTTCACACTGAGTTGTTGGTGTTGAGTGTGTGAAACACAGCTCCCCTGGGAGCCAATCCTTCCTACTCATCAACTTTTTAGTTGAATAGTTACTTTTTGCCTTCCAACTAAATGCATCACTCAAGTACATTATTTTTTGTAATGATTTTATACTTATTATTTTATCAGTTGGTTGGGATTCTCCACACCCTTAACCAGAAGATTCCATAAAAATAGTTTAAATGGACCCATTAGGTAAGCCTCTTTTCTGTGGTTGTATGTAGAGTCTGGACTAAATTCAAATTTATTCTCATAGAAAGATAGAATACATTTATGTAGTGTCATTTATATAGGCTTTTTTTTCTGAAAAGATTTTATTTTCTGAAGATAGCACTTTAGGCACTACTGGTTTTAGAACTGGCTGTTTTAGTACACACCCTTAATCCCTCCAATCTGGAAAGCTGAGGCAGAAGGACCTTACATCTGGCTATCTGGGCAACATACTAATCAGCAAGGTCCTATCTCAAATTTTGAAAAATAAAATATGAAAAAGGACCTGGCATATAGCACATGAAGGCCCAGGATTCAATTCCCAGTATGAAAAGAAGTGATCTTTAAATAAATAAACACATAGGTAAACAGATAGTTAAGTAAATAGATGGTAAACAGATGCATGAAAGCTTGTGATATGCAACGTATGTTACTATTAATTTTTAATTTGAAAATATTAGCCATTTAAAAACATTTGATAGGCTAATGTTCATTCCAGTTGTAATTTTTATGCAGATAAATATCCCTAAAATTCATCTTTTCATCTAGAAACTAAATTATCCAGATTTTATCATTCTTTATTAAATACTTAGGTTTTTGTTTTATTATCTAATCTTACCTATATTCAGAGGATAGACACGTCTCTGGTAATTTCAACATTCAAAATATATCCTACAAAAATACTTACAGATATATAATAGTTTCAAAAGAAGAATGGCTGTCATAACATTGTTTTATTTGGCAAACAATTTACTAATATGCAACAGTGGAGAATCATATAAATGTATTTTGGTACCTTTTTATTCAATGAAATGTTATAAAGCTATCTAAAACTTATGTGATATGAAACTGAAAATATATTTAGGATTTCTTCTTGCTTGGGAGTAAACGACAATCACAAAAGCACATGAATCTTTTGGTAAAAGAAATTACAGATAACAGAGGTTGAAATGACACACATGGTTTGTGTGTGTTTGCTTCCTGTGACACTAGGGAAGAAATCCTTCCTCTTGCTCTCTTCAGTTGTGGGGATGGCACCACCCTGGGGATTATCCCCGTTTAACCTCAGGAGGGTGGGCATGTTGCCAAGGGTGGCAGATCATGAGTTCAAAGACCAGTTAAGGATGAAATGGGAGGAATGTGGAGGTAGAGATTCTTGACTCTCGAAAACTGGAAGCCTTCATTGTGTCGAAGCTCATCAAAGATCTTCAAGGTTCTGCTCCATTGGTTCCTCTCCCTTCTGCATGTTCCTGTTACTGTCCTGTCTTGCCATCTTCAATAAATGTAGCTATTTACTACTTACTACCAAGTGTATACCTGGGACTTCTTTCTGTGTAAGAAGTGTGTAACTCAACCGTAACAATACTACCAACATAAATAAAATAAAATTTTTTCTGTTATTTCTATGCATGAAGTAAACTGAATTCACTCGAATAGTTCCAAAGAAAGTCAAGACAGATGAAAAGAGAGCGTAAAGTAATATAATGTGAGGGAATACAGATCCTAATATAAAAAAGATGTCGAAAATGAGGTTGTAAACAAACTGCATAGATAGAGACCAGTTTTACTGCGATGGAATCTAAATGTGTCTGCTCATTCAAATCATGTTAAGCACTTGCTAAAAGTTGATCAGTCCCTTCTGTGCTGTGCATACGACCTTGGATATGAAAGTGTATGTACTTTGAACTCACTATCATTTTTCTTATAGGTGGAATGGGTATGGACACCACTGGTCAGGGCAAGATGTACTAAATATATTTCCAGTTTAATGTTAGACAGGTAGAACAACTAGGAAAGCCTTTGGTTGAGTTTTCATTTACATTTTAATGCTGCTTTGCTCTTCTAGGGAGGGAAAGCGGACAAAGTATCTGAGCAATTGATTTTATTTTATTAGTAGCACAGAACATTTTCCATTCATGTTTTGAAAATATTTATAATCACAGCCATCTTTCAATAAACATTTCTACTAAGGGTCATGGGGTTGAAGGGCTCTTTGTTAATTTGATAAGCCAATGAGTTACTCAGTATTATATTGGCTGAAAATCTCGCTTCTAACGTGAGCATTACACATAGAAGAAATCAATGATTTCATCAGCTTAATAGGAGTGTTGCTTCTGTGCTCAGTTTATTATATGAAGCTACAAGGGTGCCATTGCAGAGGGCTTTGAACATTTCAAACAGATTCAATTTTTGTTTCTGATTCAAAATTCAGTAGATGCTCTTGAAGGACTATAACATGTGATAGAAATTATACATCAAAATGGCATGAAGAAAAATATCAGAGATATAGAAATAATAGGGAAAGTTAGCCTGGGCTTTAAAATTGAAGACATTAAAAAGATATATACCTTCAGCCTGCCCTCCTCTTTCTACTCAGTGACACTGCCACTAAAGTGAAAATTTAGATTTCAATCCTGCTTCCTTTTTGCCCCCTGCACATAGGAAATGACTTTTCTGATTGGTCACTTAGGAGGAGGAATTGCTTGGCAAGTTGCAGGCCATTTGGAGTTTTCTTTTTGGGTATGACTGATACAGAGTACACATCTGGTTTGCTCTCAGGTCTATTAGGGATTGGTGCACCAGTTCTGCGACAATGAGGAGAAGGATCAGGCTCTTTCTTAGAATAGGTAAAGGGAAAGTGAAGATCTTAGTCACTTTTTTATCTCTGGGACAAAATACCTAGTATCACAGCTTAAAGGGAGGTAAATTTAATTGGGCTCCTATTTTAGAAGTTTCAGTCCTTGCATTGTTGGCTAACTTCAGATAGCAGGGTAAAAGGATTTGGTAGAAGATGCCTGCTCAACTCATGGTACCCAGGAAGCAGAAAGAAGAAGGATTCAGAAAGGCAAATGGAACCCTCCAGGCCATGCACTCAGTGACCCTTCTTTTCCAACCATATTTTCCCTCCCATTCATAATCCAATCAACTTCCAATCACATGAGACTTAGAAGGCCATTTTAGTTGTAATCCATGAAGGGTGTATAGTTAGTTTTGGAAACCAGTATCACAACCATGAAACTCTATCCTCCAGTTTATTAGTCTGTGAGCTTTCTCAGTGACAGTTTGATATACTGAACTCCATCTTTCCAGATGATATGATTATTTTTAAGTTAAATCCAAAGAGGGAAAGAGAGGTGCTGTTTATCAACCTATAAAAGCCTACCTAAGGCTGCATAGAGGACACGGAGTTTAAGGAGCTCTTCAAACTATGTAAAAAGTATCACTCCAAGAACTACAACTGGCTTTCCCAATGTCAGTGACCTATAGCTCTCCTCTTATTCTACAAGTGGTTTCCTGATGGTTTTATTATAAGAGTTTGTCTGGGACCAAAACCAGCCCTAGGGAAATGGTTTTAAAAAGATAACCTTAAAGAGGTATAACAAAGCCAGAACATGGTGGTGTCTGCCTATAATCCTGCTCTTCTAGGAGGCTGAGACAGGAAGATGGTAAATTCATATTCAGTTTTATAAATTTAAGAAAACCTTGTCCCCAAAATGAAAAGGGTTGGCAATGTAGCTCATTACAAAGGCCCTGAGTTGTTTTCCAGTAGCAAAACAAAATTATCAAAAGCAATAAAGAAAATTAAATACATTCTCACTCTCAACTCTTACCTACAGATGAGTGTGTGGCCTCAGAAGGGAACACAACCCAACCATAGCCAAGCAGAGCTGTCTCTGAAGACTTGTACTGTTATTGTAGCTAGCAAAGATTTCCTTTGCATTGTGATGTTAGTTTCAGGTTTAATTTCAAGCAGAAAAATGTGGGTCTATAGGTTTTCATCCATCATGTCAGACATTTCCTCTATCTCTTCAAGAGACTTTTTGATTTATATAATAAAAGGGTCATGTCCCTATTCTTTTGGTAGAACACTTGCACACTCCGATACACACTTGGGCTTGGTCACCCATTTGGAAATGAGCCTCTGTACCTGGAAACCAAGAGTTTTTAGTGAAAGAGGAGGCAGATATATATATATATATATATATATATATAACATATATCTATATAGATAGATGGATATGTTTTATATAATATATAGATACATATTATATCTATAGATATAATATCTATCTGTATCTAGATATAGATATCTATCTATATATCTATATATCTACCTATATAGATATAATATATACCTATATCTAGATATAGATATAATATGTAACTCTCTATATGCATATCTATATATCTATCTAGATATCTAGATTTCTATAGATATAGATATAGATATAGATATATTACAGTGGAAGTCATATGTGGGTATTATTAAAAATCGAGACAATATATGAAAATAGAATAATATAAATTGAGGGCAGAATGCTAATATGCTTTCTTGAGCATACTTCCTGTTTTATTTTTATAGGAAAGAAACATCCATGAGGTCTCACAGAAAAATAAGCTCCTAATGAACTTTTACCACACATAATTTTTAAAACTTTCTGTTCATTAAAGAACTTATAGAAGATCATTGCACAACACTTTTTGTTTTCCAGGAAACTTGCCGCATAGCAGAGACTTGCTTTTGATCCTTCCTTCCTTGTGCCTGAATTTTTGACTTGGGATAAGACAGTGTGAGAATTTGAGGGCTGCTTTATAACGAATTTAATTTCCCTTGATTGCTTTCTATACCTTTATTTTGGTACTGGAAAATGAGCCCAGGGCCTTTGTACTGCACCATGTCACCAACCTTTTTCATTTTTGAGGCAGGGCTCTTTTACAGTCAGCAGGCTGAACACGACGTGCCATCTTTCTGCCTCAGCCTCCCAGAGCCGTGGGCTTACAGGCAAAGCACCACCAGGCTTGACCTCTACATACCTTTGTAAAGTCAGTTTTTTCAAAGCAGCCTGATGACAAGCAAGTAAACAAAATAAATCCAGACATTGAAAATAGTAGAAATAAAGTAAGATTGTCTGGTAAATGTAAGTAAATATCAGAGGAGACAGCATTAGAAAAAGTTCTTGGCAAAGGTAAGAACCGAGCTTAATCTTGAGGACAAAAATGGCCAGTTGTGACTCATTTGGAAGAAACTCTCCCAGGTGGAGGAAATCAGATAGTTCCTGAGTTCTGCGATGGGGATCAACTTGGAATAGCTGAAGAAGACAAAAACCTGTTGAAGCTCAATTATCATAAGAGAGCAAAAGATAATGTAGTGAGAAAAATATGCTGAGGTCATACCGTAAAGGGAACTGGAGCACATGGGAGGAATGTGGGTCTTATTTTCATCAAAACAGAACAAAACAACGTGAGATTTTTCAAAGAAGAATAATACAGTCTGGCTGGGAAGTTGAATTCTCTGAGCTACACCTATGGCTTGCATTATCCTGGTAGCAGTCGAGGTGGTACAAAGTGGAAGGATTTGTGTACATTTTTGAGGGAGAATCTACAGGACAGGGATTTGGGCTTTGATACATGAACAAGCTGTTTCTCCATCCCCTCATATACAAACTGAGTCAGTGACATAATGTTAGTCTTGCCCTTTGTTCCCCAGCCTCTCATGTTTTCACAAATAGAGAAGGCATTTTAATAGCACTCTGATCCATAGAAAATTCAGAGGATGAAAGTTATTTGCTTTTTTTTTTGTTTTTTTTTTTTTTTTTGGTATTGACAGCTATTTAATTTCTGGAAATTACCTGGGTGGAAGGGGAAATGGCAGGCGACGTGACACTCCTGCACAGGGAGCCTGTCCTGTCGGAGGTGGAGAGATGGCTGAGTGGGCTCCGCAGCTGCTTCAAACGTCCAGAATCCCGGGATGCCGAGGCTCAGATCTCAGCGGGCTGCCCACAACCATTCAGCCTTCCAAGGTAGATAAATTGGATGTTGCACGATTTAGAAAGTGTGTGTCTTTCAGATAATACCTTAAAAAGCAAATTCTATGTGAACATTAAAGGCTGCATGGCACTATAGAGGGAAAGGGGCCACCCCTGTGTCCTTGGCCTACATTTCCTCTTTCCCTAACATGGTAGGGTAGAGTACTTTAGTCACCAATAACTCCCTGTTGCTAAGTCTATGCAATTTGCCTGGTCCCTTGACTCTCTAAGAATGAAATGAGCTTTATTAACAATAGCCAAAAAAGTGAGGAAGGAAGGAAGGAAGGAAGGAAGGAAGGAAGGAAGGAAGGAAGGAAGGAAGGCAGGCAG
>NDGN011551608.1:19100-33983 GCA_002564285.1 Tympanoctomys barrerae | reverse complement strand
AGGCAGGCAGGCAGGCAGGCAGGCAGGCAGGCAGGCAGGCAGGCAGGCAGGCAGGCAGGTGGCAGGGAAGCAGATAGGAAGAAAACTGTTCTACTGACTGGGAGTCTCTCAAAGTTGACTCTTGCTTCCCCTGCCTTTTAATGATGTCTCTTTTACAGGGACTCCAGCCCTCACAGACTGGAACAAACACATTTTGTAGGTGAAAGGTAGCTTGATCTCTCCTATGGGAGGTCTACAGTCCTGCTCTGATTCCAGGGGGAAATGCCACTCCTGAGGTCTCCCAGTCCTGAAGCCAAACCTGTGGAAGGGACTGAGTGATACAGGAAAGGGCACGCGGAGGGAAACCGGGGCAGGAACAAAACATGGGGGCTTTTCCAATGTCATTTTTTTATTTCTTTTAGTCTTTCTTCTTCTTTTTTTGTAGCTATAACACCCTTCAAAGAATCTGGAGAGTCTTGCTTGGAGATAGAACTCTAGAGTCTTGATTCATTAACATGGCCATAATGTAATAAAGTTTTTAAAGATTTATAGAAACATGTGTTTAGCAATTCAGTTTCCACTCTTATTTTTAAGTTATAGAAAATATCGATCTACTCCATAGTTAGATAACAGTTTAGTGTATTTGTATACTTAAACATGCAATACAATCTATTCCTTGGCATCTACTGGTGCCTTCCTAGCCAAAACACTAGGGAAATGCATCCTACTAGAAATGAAATCAAAGGAGTGAAGAGTTAAGTTTTTGACTTTTGGATTCCAAAAGCAAGTCTGTGTGTAAGGTAAAAGACCAAGACAAATATCAGTGTTGCTAGAACAAGATTTATCTGCTCTCTGGATGGTGGTGAACACAAGGAAGCCAAGCAAACATTCTACACAAACTGTTTAGGAGGAGGGGGAACATCTAGCAATATCTTACTATCCCCAAACCAGGAACAGAGAGCAACTCTGAAATTGGCTCAGCCTTCCAGGTCAACACCCAATTCATTTCTTCAATTAGATTTTATTGAGGTCTTAGGAAGGTGCTACATATCATGGTAAAACATTGGCTGTAGATCTAATTGTTCAGAATTTCAAAATTGGTTAATTGGAGAAACATATCTGTAATACAAGGCAAAATCCCTGAGAGGTCTGAGAAAACATACTTGACTTATATTTACTCCAAGTTACTTGGTTTGAGGAATGAGGAGGGGATGAGGGATAAGAATGCATAATTAACCATTACATGGCTGCAGCTGTCTAACACAGAAATTAACCTGGAACCTGTCTTTGGGTACCACAGAGTCATCCCCAGTAGAAAACTTGTGGCCAACTTGTTTTATGCAGCTGAAATGATCTAGCCTGGTGCTGTGTCTGTGAGGCCCTCCTGAGGACTGTTGCCAGCAGCATAAGATGCAGAACTGGAGAATCTATCAGGAGGCTGTTAGGGAAGCTGTTTGGGAAGCTGTGGGGGAGGTGTGGGGGAGCGTTGGGAGCTGATGGTTCTTTTGGGCTGTTCTGCTGGAGGACCTTGTCACTCTGGCTTTCCTGGTGGATGTGGCTGTTCTCATTGGAGGAAGAGCTTGGGACCTGATTGTCATTGAGGATGGCTAAGGTTCACTCTGGGGGAGCTCTGGTCCTCATCTTGAACATTGCTTCCTGGAACTGGAGGGGAAGCTGGTGCACAGCTGTTTCCTGGAGAAGCTTGTCCTATTAATTTTCCATATGGGAACTCAACTTTCTTCTTCAACAGAAGAGTTTGGAACTTCACTGGTGCTGAGGATAGCTGTGGTACTTTTCAGGGAAGCTCTGGTTGCTTCTTTCAGTGTTGCTTCCTAGGTCCAGTTCAGATCACTTAGCCTGCTAGCAAAGATCCTTCATCATGCTGGTATAGAATTGCTAGCTTCCATCCCTGACCATTGGGCCTTCCCAGGGCAGACCAATATCTTAGGCCGGCATAAGATATTGTTGTGGTCTCTAGGCCTTCAGTCAGCCTAGAGAGGGGCACTATTATGAGCTCTAGGTCTTCAGCTGGACTCATGCAGTACATTGCTGTGGGATTCAGGCCCTCACCTGAATTCTTTGTTCTTTAGTGTATGGACAGATTACTTGCACTTGTTGTATGTAATTATGTGGATTATTCATTATAAAATAATGTGACTAAAAAGTGTCCTGTATTGTATTTTTCACCTTGCAAAATCCCCAAATAACAACCTTTCTACTTTGTTCTCCTCCAGGAAAACAAGAATAAAATAAAGTCTAGGGAGATGGTTCAGTACAATAAGAGCTTGCCTGGCTTTATTGAACTCAAGCCCAAGTTCAATCCCCAGTGCCACAAAAAAAAAAAAAAGAAAGAAAAGAAAAAAAAAAGAATAAAATAAATAAAATTCATAAAACTGGGCAACTTTGATAAAAGGCATATTATTAAGAAACATCACACGTTTATTCATCACAGAGAATTTAGGAAGTTTGAATTTTTACTTTGTAATGGTTCAGACAATTTAGATACAAAGATTTTAGATAAAAGTAAAATTGTAGTTTGGTATGGCTTAACTCATTGTTAAGCTACAACCAGTGCTTACTATCTATCTCTGAAAGTCACAGAGCCTCAAGAAAAGAAAGCAATTGAAAGACCCACTAAGCTTGTGACAGCAATGGGCTGGGGGTGTGATGGTTTTCAGTATGGGGACATCAAGTCAGAAGTGGAAGTTTGTAGTGCTGTGGTAATAGAATCCTAATGAGTTTTTTAGAATTAATAAAATCCTATTAGAATATATTGAATCTCTCTAGCTCTTATTATACTTATTTTATTTATTTATTTATTTTTTTGAGAATGTTTAGGAGGCAATTTATTTACACCAGTGAGCTTCACTACAATCTCTCCTAAAGTGTCAGGCCCACTCAAGCATGAGTCTTGTGTCATTTAAAAGGAAAGCAAGAGGAAGGTACAAAGGCAGATTTGGTGTGTCTCGATTGGGGGCATTGGGTGACCTTATGGATTGCTAAGGGAGTTTGAACATCCCAGGTTATATTGCAAGGCCATCAGTTATACAAAGTATGGGTTATACAATAGAAGAAGTAGCCTGTTACATTTTAAGTTACAGTGTAAGGCAATCATTTATAGAAAGACAATAAAGATAACAGTTACACGAAGGAAGGAGTGTTGTGTTATCAGGCCTGCTAGGCATATCCTCTTGGTCTTGCTGAGCATCCTAGGTAGGCTTTTTACTTAAAATTTAAATAAACATATTATTTGGTGTGGAGGACCATGTGAGCAGCTCTCCTTGAAAGAAGAGTGACTGTCTCCATTTTGACTGAGCCTGGTCCTATTTCCTCATATTGTTCTGTACAGAGCCAGCTAGGACTTCTGTTTATCCTTCAATTGGCCTTAAGCAATGTGTATTGGTCTAGCTAGGTGCTGGTGATAGTCTTTGAAGGTGGCGTGTGTGTTTCCCTGGCAACCTATACCTGCTGCTCTTTAATGTGAGCCGGGTTGAGACAGGATGGTAGAGCCAATGCTCCATGCTGCCAACTGAGATCAAGCCTCGAGATAGGGGCTATGACTTCCTGGGGCTTGAAAGACTACATCAAAGCTGAAGCATCAGACCTACCAAAACATTAGATATTATATAATGCAGACTACTGTCTCTGCATATCCTCTCTGCATATCACAGAGGTAAATTTAGGCCACCCCACCTAGCTCAGCTCACAATGATCACCTACTTCCCACAATTCTCAGTCAATCCTCCTCAAGCCATTTCCCTACTGAATAAAAACTGGGTGAGGCCCTGGGTCGTGCTCTTGGTTCCAGAAAACCATCCTTGCGGCTGAACTTAGAGCCCCTTGACTCCCTGATAATTGAAAATATAATCTAGTGTCTTTATTTTCACTGTGGGTTGTGTTGTAAGTAGTAGATTGGAATCAACTTGATGGGATTCCAATAACATAACTTTGGAATTACAAATATTGGTGTCTTGGATGGAGACGAGGACCTGGACGTGTCTCCTACAATTTGGGTTTTTTATTTTTTGCTTTATGTTCCATTCTGGGGAAAGAATACAGTCTACTATATTGAGTTACCAATAGCATACAGAAAGGCATTGTTTCCATGTTTTCATCTTCTAGCTTGAAATACTTAAGAAGTTGCTCACAGTTCTCATCAATGTGCTCATGTAAAAGGAAAGGATTAGGGAAATTGTATGTGGAAAGGGTGCCAAATTCCTCTGTGCTCCACATAAATGCTACTTTAGATGCTTCAAGATGCTCCGGGAGCTTGTGCTGAGCCTCTCTGTGCAGGCTTTCCCAGTAATTTTCCCAAGCCCCATGTGTACCTCACATTTTCATAAATGATGACTGATGATCTCACTTCAAAGAATGTTTCTAGGGAGCTGGTGGTTTTAGCTCAGTTGTCTAAAGTGGCTTCTTGAGCAAAATCAGTCAGGGGCAAAGGACTGTGGTTCAATGGCCAGCACCACATGCCATACCAGGCCTGCCCTTAAGACAGCCTGAGCCAGCCAGAAGAAAAAAAAACAAAGAATCCTTCTCAACTGGACATGGTGGCATGCATCTGTAGTCCCACACTTGGGAGGCTGAAAACAGGAGAATCACCATGAGTGCAATCTACATAGTGAGACCCTGTAGACCCTATATAATGATGTTTCTATACCTGTGAGAGCTAGGAATTCTATTCCCACTCTTGTGCCTCATCACTGTAGGATGTAAGTGATTGTCACCTATGCTAGACCTGGGTTGCATCACCAGGGACTAAAGACACCCGAACGACTCTTCTTACCACTCTTCTTAACATGACTTCTCGTTCTCGTATCTTCTCCAGTTTGTGTCATCTATATAAACAGTATATCCCATGTGGTTTCACACACCAGTATCAATTTTATCCACATTTGCTGAACTCATGAAGGTCTGTATTCTGCCTAATTAGGCTGCCCGACCTCAAAGCTGTTTCTCCACATTGGGTCTATCTCTAAACTTCTGTGCTGGCTGGAGACCCTTCTCTTTTATCTAGCTCATGTCTGTTCTTTATTTCTGGAAGCTGAAATTATTTTTACTTATTCACAGGGCAAGATAAATGGTTCTACATATTCAACTATCTATTCTGATATGGGTTGGAGATAATTACTAGAAAAATTGATTACAAGTTTCTAATTTTCCAGACATCAAAATTGCCTTAATTTGACCTGATTTTAGGCATTGTCTAAGGCTTTTTCTTGCAGTTGGTTCAATTTGTCTAGCTCATACTCACTGTGAGATCCTCATGTTGACCCATACGTACACAGTAACTTAATGCACGCCAATTGACTGAAGATACAGAGACAAGTCTCAGAGGCAAGGCTGCAGAAGACTTCAGTTGGCTTAAAAATCACAGATGGCTGGAAAGGAGCCATAGTGAGTGCAGGTAGTGATGGGAAAGAAAGTGCGAGCTGCCAGTTACAGCGGGAGAACAAAGGAAGACCTTCTAATTTCTGTCCTTATTGATCCAATAAGACAATAGACACATAGTAGGAGCATGGAAGGCACAGACAATAGGCTTATTTGGCATTATCTGCATTCTCTGCTTGATCTCATTATACATCTAACCTTTCATTACTGTACTCCTCTGGAATCAGTATGCTCGCAAAAGATCTGCTGAACAATATGACCCCAAAAGACAGTACCCGACACATGTTCTCTCTTTTATGGCCAGGAGCATGTCATAGTACCAAAGAAAGTGTGTAAATGTTTAACACAAAACCTATTCCCTCCAGTTCTTCACAATGTATAAAAAGAGACATGGCTATAACATTTAAAATGACAACATGAAACACAAGATTGTGGTTTTATAGTTACTGGCACTAACAACAGCAAGAACAACAACAAAAACAAAAGGGCAACACACACAAAAAAAAAACTTTGAGAATTTGAACATAGTATATACGGTAAGGGAAAGTACTAAAGATAGTCGAAGTTTCAAAGATAGCTTTCGAATCAAACCTACTAGCATTCGGATCTTGATCTTCCCCTTACTCATCACTGAGTAATTTACACAAACACTCTGTGATTGTTAATTATGATTTGACATCTTGACTTGATTAAGAACCATCTATCAGATTAGCAAAGCTCAGGATGTGTCTGTGGATAAGTGACATGTAGGACACAAGTGGAGGAGGGAGGACCGATGCCAGATGTGGGAGGCATCAACCAGGAGGCTGCTGGGCTGGGAAGAAGAAAGAAGTCTTCACGTTTCTTTTTTACAACAGTCCAATTGTTTGCTCTTCTGGCTTCCAGCACAGACTCTTTCAGCTTCCAAAGCAGAGCCTTGGACTTTCTGTCACAGACTCCCCTCTGACTCTAGAGTAAGCTTCAGGCTTTCACCTTTCCCTGGATCTCCCAGCTCTCCAGTGCAGATAGACATTTCAAGTTCTTCTGTAGGCTGCCATTGTAAGCCTGCCTTGTGAATCCTTTATATAATCAGATACACATGCATTGTCTGAGGGATTTTTGTATTTGTAAAATACAAATAAACATTCAGTCACCTCCACAGGTTCTGAGAGAATTTACAGATGACATTTCTAGCATAAAAGAAGTATTTGGGCCCATGAAATAGCTAGCAATCTAAAGTGCTTGCTTAGGCAAGCTTAGGCAAGTGGAGGAGACTGTGGTTCAATCCTTGGCACCATATGCCAGCTGAGCCAGCCAGCCAATCAATCAATCAATCAATCAATACATAAACAAATAAAGTACTTAATGTATGTTAACTGTCATTATATTTTTTTGCTTGTTTTTGTTGTTGGTAATGTATTCAATCCCAGGGCTTCTCACTGAGCTTCCTAACTAGTCCTTTATTGTTTATTTTTAGACAAAGTCTCACTAACTTCCCTAGGTGGGATTTGAACCTGAGGTAGTTTTGTTTCAGCCTCCAAAAGTGCTGATATTAGAGGTGAGACCCACCATACACAACTTCATCACCATTTAAATAAGTGTATTTAAAGGTCCAAAGTGAAATAACAGAATTACCAATACAGTGGATTATAATTCATTACTGGCTGGTAAAAATTATTTGTTGGTGTGATATCTTCAGATTGTAGGATAAAGAGAGTCTGAATTTTCCTGAGGTTATAACTCAAAGAGGGAAAAAAAAAAGTCTCCTGGATTTAAATTCTTTTCATGAACCAGACATTTGCCAATTTCCAGGCATTGTACTCAGAAATTTCATGCATACAGTTCCATTTAAATTTCACAACAAGTCATGGGCCTATAATATTAGATTTTTGTAAAGAATAAAGAAAACCCTAACACTCAGGAAAATGAAGTAATTTGTTTTTCCCCCAAGTCTCATACTTGGAAAAGGGATGTGAATTTGTGCTTCTTTAGTAACAGGGCTTGTCAGACATAGAGAGCGCTCATTAAGGAAACATGTAAATGATGAACAAAAGAATAAAAATATGTTCAAGAAAAAAATTAGAAACAGCATTTTCAGATGAGAAGGGAAATAAGAGTCAGGAGAGTGGAGAGATATAGGAGACAAAGAAGAATTAGGATGTGTTACATATATGTATAAATTCCTCACAACAAAGGTAATTATTATATGTAACGGATGTGTGCTAATAAAAAATAAAAATATTGAAAGAAAAAAGATGTAAGATGTGGAATGAATTATAAGAGAGATTAAACTGTATGCTAACTACCGACATGAAGAGGATGTGCTACAAACTAGAGTTAATACAAAAATAGAAAATACATCTTTGGGTCTGGGAAGATAGCTCAGCAGCATAAGTACCTGCTGCGCAAGCGCAAAGTGCAGAGTTTGATCCCTGGTACCACATGTCATGCCGGCCCAGAACCAGGCATGGTGGTGGTACATTCCTATAATCTTAGCACAGAGGATGCTGAGGCAGGAGGATCAGTACAAGTCCAAGCTGCACAGAGAGACACTGTATAAAAAAAAAAAATACATGTTTGAGAAAAGGCTGCTAAAGTGCTGGCTGGCAACACGTATGAACAAGAATGAAAGGTATAAGGAGAGTCAGGCTCTGCCATCACAGAAGGAGCAGAATCTTTAGGAGTACAGCCATTACATAAAAAGGAATATGATATTTATAGATAGGCCTACATTTGATTAAATAGATCTGTTACAATCACAGATTTATTGGCATCAAAGAACAGAGCCTTCCACATTGCTTCAGAGCTGACGTGCTTATCATAAACATGGCCACGTTTGAAAATATATCCAGCTCCTGCAGCAAGAGCTTTGCTTTCTTTGGCAGATCTATTTGCCAAGTGAGGACCTCCACTCCTATGCCATTATTTTTCTTTTACGTGCATATCTGACTTGCCTGGCCACAGCTCAAACTCATGGCCTTTTCCAGGTGCCAGCACCCTGGATGTCTTTTGCAAGCTCGAAGTTGAGCGGCCTCAACTGAGGCCAGGGATCACCCTTTTTTTTCCCAATAATTATACTTGTGTTGGGGAAATCCAAGTTGCAAAGAAGACATGACCATTTACAAGGTAGCTACTATGTTCCAAGAAGAGTCCAAGGGAAGCTGGTGTATGTAGGGCAAGTTGGTACATCTCTTAAGCCTTCTGTATATAGAAGAAAAAGACACCTAACATCCAGAGGAGTGTGTTGTGTCATCCAGAGAGAGATTGCATTAAATATGATGCAATGATTTCAGTGATGCGTACCATCAAAAATTAGACACAGATTAAAAGGTTTATTGCAGAAGTTGAATGAACATTAACTGTTCACAATTATTCCCAAGAGGCCATAAAATATCAATTAAATAAGAACTAAATAGATTTCCCTTTGCAAAGTACAGTTGCAAATGAACATCATAGAAAGACACACAAATCAAGCTAAAATGACCTGCACGCCAATTTATAGTCACTAATACATGATGGAGGGCAAGGATAAGAGAAAAGTGACGTTTGAGCAGTCCTACCTCCCCTTATAAGATGCTAGTAGAAATCATAAGAGAGTTATACAACATTTTCCTTTTTCCTTTTTGCACAGTATTAAATTTAGATAGAAGAAATAAAATACTTGTTCAATGAATAATTAGAATCCATTACATGAGGCTGTTCATTTTTCCTCTTATTTCTAGAATGTACCAGTAGAAACATGCAGTTGAAGAAGAGTAGCGAGGAGACCTTTCTCTCAGGAGCATATTTTATAGAAGCCACCCGTCCACACGCACACTCTCACAGTGCATGGCAGCTAACCCACATTCTTATTCCATTTGTTAATAGTATTCTTGAAGCCAGGGTTCCTGGCCTATTTTTCTCTGCCCCCTTGCCATGTCTGCGTGCCAGAACTTTCCCTTTCTAATATGATACTAGCTACTCGTTGCGTGGAAATTCAAGGTCACTTCATGAACTGTTTGGGACTGTCAAATATCCATCTCCAATCAAGGGAAGATTAAATTTAAAGTAATGAAGAAAAACAACACAATCAGTCGTCTATCAATTTGGGGTAGTAACATTTCACTTGATGTGTAACAACAAGAAGTCACCTAAAATTTATACCAAATGCAAGTGAAATTTATTTAATTTCAATCTTGAAAAAGTAAGAAATTTTCCTCCTTAAGAAGTTCTTCAGTCAATAACTGCAGCTCGTTTGCAAGGAGACTTTGAAATATACCAAAAAACAGGCGGGCTGGCAGGTTGGTTTGTGCTGCAAGATATTCTGACAACCTGTCAAAGTTCCACTTTTCTCACATTCTACCAACTTCTCTTTTCTAAAGAAAGCATGAAATGTCAAAATGACAGGTGCCGAAGTGCAGCAGCAGCCAGCTTCGGGGCCTATTACCTCAGGAAGGAAGAGTTGAAAAGTTGTGCGAGTGACATATGCTGAAGAGTGATATAATTTACCAGGTAAAGGAGTGGCTTGATGATGTTTGGCTTAACCCTTTGGAGCTGCCTAATTTGAGCTACATCCCTGACATGTAATTTCAGAGGTAGCTTGTGAAGAGAAAGTACAGCTTTCGAGCAATAACTTCATTAAATAATTGTGCATCTGTTTGCTTTATGATGGGTGATTAATATGTTGAGTAAAATGAACACTGCATAGTGAAAGAAGATCTGGAGGTGAAATTTTATTTGTAATCAGAGAGATGGGACATAGAGCCAGATGAAAGATTAATACATGGAAAACCATTGCAATTATATTTGCACAAATGTGTGTGTGTGTGTGTGTGCGTGTGCACACGTGCATGCGTGCGTGTTTGTATAAATACCTATTAGGAGAGTAGCAGAGTTGGGTGTGACCTGATTAATTCATATTAATTGAAGAAAATTCCATCTAAATTAATAACAACATTGAATTATAAAGCACAGTACAGCTTAAAATTCTATTTTATTATTCCTACTCTCAGATCCTTTCTCATTCAGATAAGACTAACTTGTAGCTGTCAGCTATTTCTTTATAACGTACAAATAGCAACTTCCCCAGGTGATGAATAGTTCCTAATGCTATTAAAATTTGCACTATGTAAGCAAACAGAAACTATACTTAAGGACAATGGAAATAGATAAATAATAGTGTTGTGATCACATGCTTTAGCCAAAAGAGAAATAGACAAGGCATCTAATGAAACCTGAAAATAACAATGAAGGATTGGGAGACGGGAAAAATATATTATTTTTAGAAAGAAGGCTTTATAAAGTTAAGGATGAGACTGACCACTCTGGTTTGAAAGTTGTGCTACAAAAGATTCGCATGTTGGGAGCTTTGGCCTTAGGGTGGCAGTCCTGAGAGGAGATGTGGAGCCTTAAGGACAGGGGACAGGGCTGTAGGTCATTGGGCATAGTGGCCTCAAAATGAAATCTGACTTCCTGTAGTGAGTTCTCAGAAGTATCACTTGTTATAAATGTCTGAGCATGATTTTAAGCTTGTTTTCATCTTCATAGTTCAAGACGTAAGCCTTCTTCCTGATCCATCCCACTCTCTCCCCATTGCCTGCTCTCACTGGTGCTTTTGCGGTCCTGCTTGGACTCTCAGTCTTTAAAATCATGAGCTCAATAAATATTTCTCTTTGAAGTTTAGCTTGCTTCAGTTATTTCATAATAGAAATACAAAACAGTCTCTAATACACCTAGGACAAAATTTTTTTGTGGGTTGGGGTGAATAGAAAATGTTAAATGTCTGTTTCTAACTTCCAGGAGAACACAGGAGGTAAAGTAAGAAAGCTGCTGGTGGAGTCCTACCTGCCTTTGTGAAATAAAGTCCTATAGCATCGAGGAGTTTGGATACTGCTGATGAGCTGCACATGAGTTCAGACCTAGCTCTCAACTTAACACTATACGAAACTTATCTTCCTGCTATATGACAGAAATACTTGAAGCCTTTGTGTCATTGCATTACGAGGAATTAAATGTGATGATCTGTAAGTGTAGCAGTTGTTCCATAATTAGATCTTAGAAAACCAGTTGTAAAGGACTCTCCTTCCTATGTCTTCAAAAGAAAATAAAAGAAGGATATTGCATTAAATTAGAATGATAAACCAGACAGGCAAGTTTGTTAGCCTGAGGGGAGTTAGGACTCCATTACTACAAAAGCGGAGGCTTTAATTAACCAATCTGTTTACTGTATAACTTGAGAATTTTATACTACTGTAGTTAAATGTACTTACAATGATCAGACGGATAGCTTTGCATGTTGCTGCTGCTGAAGATTTACAATGACAACCGCTAATGATTACTGAGCATTTATCAATTGCCAAGCAATGTATTAAGAGTAAAAGACTACATGTATTTTAAGTCTCAACACACTTATAATCCATGTGGGCTGTTATCACTTTTACCCTACTCGACAGAAATAGAGTATGTTCCTTGTGTTACTTAGTTAAGAAGTGGCAGCGCCATGAATCATGGGAAGTCTGATTGGGAAGCTGGTGTTCTAAGCCACTTTCTTGTACTGCTACTTCTGTATTAGGGAAGGAACATAAAAGCAATAGAGGAGAGAATAGCTATTTTTAGAGAAAATTATCATGTTCTTGTGCAATGGCCAATATTGCTTTTGTGATAAAAATTTCTGAAAGATCGTGATCTATATTAATTTTTTCTCTCAAGTAGGAATTTTCTATGTTTTAAGTAGATCATAGTTACACCTTACAGCATCTAGCTGATGAAAGTTCAGGTAGAAGAAGGAGGCATAAAAGAAGTAATAACAATGAAGAAAAAAAAGACAAGTTTTATTCTTTCACCTCAGGCCAGAGCAATTTTCCAGAAGGTGTTACTATTGCCCCAAGGTTTACTTGTTTAAAGGAAATCAGCCCTCACACGCATCTTTCAACTTCAGCCAGTGCATCTGATGGAGTTTAAGTGGCGGGGGGCGGGGAGGCAGCACAAGATTTGACAGTTCACAGAAATGTGTTACCCTGGTCAAACTGAATAGTACAAGAAGAGATGTCTGGTCCAATAGAAACTACTGAAGTTGACTACAACTTTGCCTACAAATGTTATAATAGACTGCAGTCTTTTCATCTTCTGGTTCTGAGATCATTAAGCATGGTGCCACATAGAATTACTAGAGGCCACTACACGCAGGCTCAGAATGAAGATTCCCTTCCAGGAGACTGAGCTAAGAGATGTGCTCCTCAGATCACTTCAATTTTAGGATCAAATCTGAGGTTAATTAAGCTAACTTCTGCTTTTCCCTCAAAATCTCAAGCTTTTGTTCATTTTCTTTTTCTATCTGTAATTAAAACATCCTAGACTCAGAAACATTAACTCTTTGTCCACTGAGTCCTAGGGATGAACTGCTTTCACTCTATACTTCCCACAATGCTTTGCTCATACCTACCTACCCAGGATCCTGCTTGCACAGTAAATGACACAATGTAGATTGAAAGGTGAAAGTTAGCCAATGACAATACTATTAGTACTTCAACAAAACCAAGCAGTTGCATAGATTTAAGTGTGGAAGTTGGCAGGATTTCTAAGCATTCTCTAGTGATTCAGCAGTTCTAGACTGTACACTGCAGTGATCATTCCCATGACTTCTTCACATTTTGAAAAACGATAAACACAAGTGAAATAGAGTAACAAGGTGAGATAATATTAGATGACCAGGGCTTATATTCTCCGATCTTACTGATGGTTTTACAGTGCCTAAATTCTTGCTTTGTACTGTGTTCTGCTTTATTGCTTTATTTATTCTTTTTTTTAGTTTTTAGGGAAGGGTCTACAAGATGTTCAGGGTCTCACTACAAGATCTGATTTGTAGTGATCCGCCTGTTTACAGGCTCCCAAGAGCTGGGATTACAGGTGTGAGCCACCACGCCATCTCAATTGCCTCTTAGCATGTCCCGAGGGTAGAGTCAGTACCACAAGCCTGGGGATTGAACCCGTGGCCCCTCCTCCTGTTTGCAAGTGCTTTAATCTGCTGAACTATTTGGCCAACCCTGTTCTGCTTTATAGACATAGCGGGGCTGATATTTTGTTTTGATTGGACATGAATGTTGAGTTTATTACCAGAATTCTAAGAAAAAGACCTTCAAATTTGGTAAAGAAGGATAGTATATTTGTAATAGCTTGGGGTAAAGGAAATACCTGCATCCCTACAGGGCAGAAAGTGACATACTCATGTTCCCAATCATCGAAGAGCAGACAACTCCAAACACTATCACCTCAGATGCTTTAAGCAAAGCACAAGGAGTTTCAACAGTACAGTAATATTTAGCTGGTCTTGAGAGCAGAGTGGTATCTCTAATTTTGATTACAGGGAAGAGCTTTCAGGAATAAAAATGTCAAAAATGTGGATTTCACCTTCACTCAAGTATGGTGAGAAAATGAAAGCATTTCTGTGATTACCCTAACAGCAGGCTTCCATATTTTAGCTGAATGACTAAGCTCCTAGGAAATGCAGAACCTGTTGAATTCATAGATGCAACATGTTGCTGCCTGAAAACCAGGCCACTGTGTAAAGAAAAGAAACAGACTCTGAGTGTTGGAATGAAGCTATTTGGTAAATATGAGTACCTTGGCCTTCCTACCTTCATGGACCAACATACCACCAAACTTTAGTTCCAGATCCTTGACTTGAATGTCTGAAGAACATGAGTTCAAAGATCTACCAGAGAAAGCTAAAATATACAAAAGATGTATTTCAATATTTTGAAATATGTGTGATCGAAAACACAGTGAATGTGTATAAGTTTTAAAAAGTTATTGAGTAAATGATATATTGCGTTAATGCCTTTTAAAATATTGCCTTTTGAGTTGGACACACTTATTCCATCATTCTTTCCACTTCCTGAAGAAGTTTTGTAATATTTTTGTTGTCTTTTTTCAGAACATGGATCAATCTCAGGACCTTGTGCTTCCCAGGCAAGTGCTTATGCCACTGAACTATCTCTTGGCTCTATAAGGTTTCTTTTGTGAGGAGCTTTAGTTACTCTGCTATGGCTACTTTGATGTACTGAATCGAATTAAAGAATTTTCTACTTGTTGTCACTTTAAGTCTGTGGAAAAGATACAGTAATATCATAAGGTAGATAAGGAGATACCTTATAATGCTTTTATGAGCCTGCCAATCCTTTGGATGATACCAGGAAATAGTAGTCACAGCAGTTTTGATAACATCTTGTAAAGAAATCCCTGAAAGAGAACTTCCAGAACTGCTTCAGAAGGTGCAAGAAGGATCGGTTGAATACCTGTGCTTAAAGGCAGCGGGGGTATCTTGGTGGAGATTGATAATGATATGTATTTCACTGCATTAAAATATTTTAAGTATAAGGATACACCATATTTTTGATCAATCACTGTATAATATATACAGATAGATACCAATTCCAAACATGGTAGGTTCGAGTTTGTTGGAACCCCACTGATAATAAAATATATACAGGCCTAGAGATTGCACATTCAAGGAATCAGTAGCTGCCTGTGCTGTACTGTTTTTTGTTTTTTGGG